>JAALXK010000019.1:0-151896 GCA_012977745.1 Fusarium anguioides
TCTTAATAAATTAATCTATATTTAATTTATAATTACAGATAATATACAAAATAAAACTAAGGAGTTATGGAACTATTAGTAAATGTACTTTATAACTTTGTACTTATATATATTAAATTAAGCTAATTCAATTCTATTTATATTATATTAAGTTTATTTAACTTAACTCCTATATACATCAAATATTATATACTTAACTTATTATAGGGTAGGTAGTGCTTTATTGGTTGTTCATTTGTGGAGGCCCTGTACTTATCAACGTGAGGTTATTGGGTTGTCACACTTTGGACTGTTACTGAATATGATCTTGAAGCAACTTGTTAGATGGATATAAAGGCAACCTTCCTCCTTTTCGACACGTCATAAAACTGTTAGCTAGCATGGCTTTTATTTATTGGCGATCTCTCTGCGGCGCGGCCCGTGGGTTAAGTGTCCTGTATTTAAGCAAGTACCTATAGTCTATTGAGCATCGGAAACTTAATGCCCGGTTCGTGGGCCTAGCTTGATAGACAATATCCCCTGCAGCCTGCAGGTCGTCACACGGCCATTGACGGAGTTCACCCGTTAGGCATAGCTGACTATAGTGGTAGACTACACTAAGGCAGGATCGGTTCTCGCAATTCGTGAATGATTGGCGATCCAATCCTGATATATGTCCACGTAAGTCTCCTTGACAGCTTGCCCCATCCACCACACCCCAACCTCCTCACTGTACCCAACGAACTGAATCTTGAGAAAGAGAACCTTCTCTTGCTTCTCTGTTCTTTTTTGTTCTTCCAAGATCTTCAGGATATGAATGGTTTCAGAATCAAGTCCAGATCCGTGCTCACGCCCACCGTCTTGTGTTTCCCAATACGCCAACAGCGCCTCTTGGCTTTTGAGGTGGATGTCGCGTTCAGTGAACCAACCTCGATGAATCTTGCTGTTGGCGTCCGGCCACCACTCAACTCTCATGAGAATGTATGGGCTTTGGACCGTTGGGTGAACGGATTGAATCTCCCTGCCGAGTCTTGTTTCAGCCTTGTGGGCGATGATATCCCATTTTTCAATGCCGTTGAGTACTGTAATCTGTGAGCTACCTACGAGCTTTCCTGGAGGGCTTTGACTGACCGGAGATGGAATCAACTCCTGGGACAATTTTGGAAACCGGGGCGTTGACGAGGAAAGGGTGTTCAGTTGGGGTAATCTCCACTGTGTCTTCGCGGTCTTCCTGCTTAATGTCCATAATGCAGAAGAATGGAAGCAGCGACGGCTTATGCTTAACCTTAAAGCGACTTGATTGTGTTCTACATATAGAGCTATGGCAGGACACGGTCTCATACTTATACCTACCTTCCTTAGTCTCTCAAATCAAATATTTAATTAAAATATAGTTAGTATCAAATTTTCACATTTCACAAAACCCTAACTATCAGCCACGGCGCATAGAGTTACAACAAAAGAGAGAACATTCCCAACATGAGAACAAGAAAGCCCGGTGGTGGACCAATAGTAGAGTAGTGGCTGCTTATGCCCCTCCACTTGCTTCAAAGACCAGTTGAGATAACGAATTATATCTGATGCCAAGTCCTTCTCTGCAAGCCTCTTCGTATTTCGTAGACATGGTAGTACAATTAGGTAAGACAGGGTAAAGTGTTCGTTCAAGTAATATTCGTATGCGGACAAGATAATATAGTAGCCTCGAATAGTTTAATTTCAGTACCGACAGCACGGAGATTCAGTTTGCGTCCTGTACCAGCTCATAGTAGAATAATATCTAGTGTTGTCTTGTATTTAAGGTATGGGCATTACTTCTTGAAAATTGCAGCCTAGAAACATAGTTCACGGTTTGCAACATCCCGTTATTAGACTAGTAGACCTATCAATGAACTTAATCGGGGGGGTCTATTTGACCTTGAAAAGCCACTTGATTATCCCCGGTCCGTGGACCCTTGATGCGTGGCGGAAGCTAATAGCACTATTGGATAATCATGCATCTTTCCGCACAAGTCAATTGCGAATATTTGAGACAATAAACGCATCGTAGGAACGGAAATTGAAACAAATAGGCTACGATAACAAAGCTATTCCGGCTCCAACGACGTTTCTTGATGCCCGAGTACACTTTCGTGATGAGGCACTAGGGGCGGTATGCTATGTTCGCTTTGAAGGCGTGGCAAGGTCAGATGATGTCGTGCAGAAATCCTTGGATGGCAGCACTGACACAGGGTCTAGTGAAAGCATGGAGCACTATGAATTCAGCTACCGTTCTTTGAAGTCAGTCGGGAACAAGATCGATGGATGGAATCAACAGCTTGTGTGGGTCTGATCATTATATTCCTGAACGACAGGAAGACAAAACCAATGTTGCTGTTGAATTCGAGTTGTATGGATTGTTAAAGGGTTAAAGCAGGTAGTAATTGATGCGAGTCTCTATACTATACACTGGGGGGCTGTGGCTCTCCAGGTTTCGCGTTATAAGAAATACGTCCTGCTGGGAGGAAGAATAGAGCCACCAGAGCTCCACCGCGGACTTCAGGATAATGATGTGTACCTGGCCCCGGCGACGTCCAGCCCGCACCTTGCCAGCCCTGCATCCCTTTCAACTCTGCTGTGCTATCAAGTTGAACGACGCAATTAATCTCACCATACGGGTGAGCATGGTACTGGCCTGCATATTCCTCATGGCTTTCCATGTAGACGGTGGTAATGCTGAAGTACTTGGTCTCAGCAGTAGGCAACGTAATCTTGCCGCGACGATATTTACGGCCATCGAGTTCAGTTTCTGCAACCCATCCTTCTTCAAGGCCCTCTTTGATATAGGAACAGAAAGCCTCGTAGTGTGTATTTCCTGGACCGTAGTCTTTGTTTAACCTTGCTTCAAGATTCTTTCCTGGTGTCCTGAGTGATATTTTTAGAGTTGTTCATACCTTTAGTGTTACCAACTATTGTGGTGATGCACTTACAAGTCTTCGATCTCCTTCAAGAACTCTGTGCATCTGTTCACAAAGGCCTGGGCTGTTGGCCAAAGGGAGAGGTCCAATACCGTGGCAGCGTCCTTGCCCATAATGATGTAATAAAGGCTCTAGAATGAAATAATACCAGGTTCTTACAATCAGAGGATTTCTCGATGATATCTTGCGTAGCCAGCTGTGTAGGGATGGCTAGAAGCTGTTCTTATCGTTGAAAGAACAAGTTATGCTCAGTGCAAATTAGGCGGGGCTCGACATTGATGTACTGATAATCCGAGATATCCGAGACAGAAGATATCCGAAGCCACATCTCACTGATGATTATCCGACTTGCATTCCGATTGGTCTTACCCCACACAAGATTTAGCTTTGTCTTACGCAGTACTGGACGGTGAATGTAAGCGTGCAGCAAAGAGCCTTGTACAAACAACTGACACAGGCAATGTAAGACAACAAGTGAAGCCCTTCGGAATTTACTTGTCTATAAATGTCTGCTTCTGGCGATGTATTTCACCACTCGGGTCTAGTGTACGTTAACTTGCGAAAAACTCAGCGGTTAGCTACGGCCAACGTTCACAGCACTCATTTCCCTTTGGTCAATTTCATAGCCTCTCTACTCAAAGTGACAATGGCTGAACAATTTGATCTTGTCATTATCGGTGCCGGTAAGTACTTCCGCCTATAACTAGCTTGTGCATACATTTATCGAAAGATGCAGGGTGGCACGGGTTGGCTATGGCCAAGACATATCGCGAACTGCATCCGAAAGCCAAAATCATCATTTTGGATTACGCTATGTCTATCGGCGGGACTTGGGCAAATGAGAGACTTTACCCCGGGTTGAAGACTAACAATACTGTCGGCAGTTATGAGTTCAGCGACTTTCCACTCATACCCAAAGACTACGGTATTGAGTCAGGCCAACACATTCCCGGACAAGTTGTTTACAGATACCTTTGTGACTTCTGTGACTCCTTCGGACTAACTCCACTAATTCGACTGAGGACAAAGGTGGAAGCAGCTACGTTGTTGCCAAACGGAAGCTGGAAAGTTTCCTTCCTAGCAGCCCAGTCTAGTGATATCTCAGAGATGGGCCATAAGGTTAAACAGTCCGGGCATCTTGTTACCTCGAAACTGGTTCTAGCGACTGGCCTAACATCGGAGCCTTTTATCCCTCATTTTCCTGGACGTGAGGCATTCAAAGGACACGTCTTTCACGCAAAGGATTTCAAACACCGCGCACAATGTTTCACTCATGCCCAGACAGTTGTGGTTATCGGTGGAAACAAATCGGCTTGGGATGTCAGCTACGGCGCATCTACCCGCTTTGGCGCAAATGTCCACATGGTCATGAGACAATCCGGCGGAGGGCCAAGCTGGTGCTGGCCAGCCAAGATGAAAGGCTTGATAAGGTCTATATCCGCTGCCTCAGCAACTCGTCTTTTTACATGGTTGGATCCAAACACCTATGGACCGTCGGCACGATTAATAAGACGCCTCGTTCGCCATAAGTGGCTTGGACGAAAGCTGTCAGGTTTATTCTGGAGCTACTTGAACAACAAGGTTATCCAGCATAATTCATACGATAGAAGTCCTCGTACTGCCGCCTTGAGACCCTGGTCATCAACCTTCTGGATGGGTAACTCACTGAGCATTCACAATTATGACACCAATTGGTTTGATCTAGCTTACAATGGCCAGATTACTGCCCATGCCGCCCAGGTTACCAAACTCACAGAAGATACAGTTCATCTTTCTGATGGCTTAATCATTGAGGCAGATATTATAATCTGCTGTACTGGTTGGAAGATTAGACCTGACATACAATTCCTCCCGGAGGAACTTGAAGATCATCTTGGTTTCCCTGGCCCTGGAGTCGGCGACCAAGAATTGGAGGCGATAGTGACAGCTGATATTCTCCGAGATGCTCCAGTACTAAAAGAGCAGTCAACCCGACAGATAAATGTGTCCTCGGGTCCAGAAAGTGTGGAGGGATCTATTGAAACAAAAGATCTATCTTCTCCTTATCGACTCTATAGGTTCATGTTGCCTTGTGACCCAAATATCATACGCATGAGAAATCTATGCGTGATTGGCGCACAATTGACTCTTCACACGTGTATCCTGGCACAAGCCCAAGCACTCTGGATTACGGCATTTTTCGACAATATGATCCCTCAACTGATGACCAGCTCACAGAAATCCCCAGATGTTGAGGCTATTCGACGGGAAGCATTCCATGACACAGAGTTTCAGAGGTTACGACGACCGAGGGAGACAGGTGGGGCTGGAGAAAGATGTCCAGATCTTGTATTTGACAGTATCCCGTATACTGATCTGATCTTGTCTGACCTTGGGTTGCCATACTATCGGAAAAAGTCCTGGTTTCGAGAAATCATGGAGCCGTACACACTGTCCGACTTTAAGGGTCTTGTTGAAGAGTGGCGGGCTTATACAGCCTGAGGTGTAACTGGGATACTGACGGGATGTTGCGAAATATATACTTAGTATAAATTTAAGCCAAACAAATTGATTCCCCACTTAGGTTTATTCCTCATTTTCTCACAGTATTTGTATCTTCATTGATATTGCGTGAGTAGTTGTCCTGGCACTCCTTATTGTTTACTATTAGCGTGAAAGATTTATCTAGTGAGGGGAAGATTGTCAAGGCTAACTAACTATCGTTAGTATGACTGCACCAGTAAGCCACTTGGCAATTCGGAATTTCAAATAGCGGGGTGCATAAATCAATATCCGAAGAACCTTATTAAGGACTCAAATTCCGATCTGTATACCGTCATCGGATTGTCCATACCAGCATCAGAGGCAGAATGCCGCCGCCAAGAGGTCCAAGAGTTCCTGCTTGCGAGCCTTGTAGACGATCCAAGTTATCTTGCGACCATGCAAAACCCGTTTGTGGTCGATGTCATGCCAGTCAAAAAGGTGATAGCTGCATGTATCGTAACGCACGCTTTTCCCAAAAACGACGTCGTGCTGTCTCGAGCCTTCCTACTCGCAGTGAACCCCTAACACCGTGAGTATATCCGTAGTCCAGATAACTGCATAAGAGCTCTCACTAATTACTATTATATAGCGTGACGTCCGCAAGTAATAACGTGGATATCTGCTCTCCTTCATCTTCTATTCCTGCTAGGAATAACTATCCTAACCCTGGCTATCTGGGCGCATCAAGTCATGCTGCCATCTTCAGCCAGTTGTCTGAGGACGAGGTCCCAACCCATGATTCAAGCACTTTATCAACCAAAACATCTCAATTGCCAGCGTCGGGTCTAACCATTCAACTGCTGGACGATGGTCATGTCACTAGAGTTGCAGAGTGTATGAGAGATTTAATAGAATCGTTTCCCGCCATTGCACTCAAGAATCTAATACTCTTTTGGCGAGCCACAGGGGCCAACCTAGCAGTCGCGGAGCCATTAGTCGATCTTTGCATCAATGTGTTAGACAGCCTCCATTCAGTTTCTAGTGAAACAAGACTGGATTGCTATATCTCATATGCCAGACTTCTACTCCAAAACTCGAGTCGGTCTTTACCCGTACAGTTGCCCCTTACTCTAGAAGACTTTTGTGCCCAGTCTTTGGGTCCTCATGCACGCCTAGAGATACTCGGTGTTCTTATCTGTGCTATCATTCGGGCATCGTCTGAGGTGTACCCGTTTCCTCCGCTTTACTTAGATGGCAACCGCCAGCAGAAGCTGATGACGTTGGCCGTCAAACTGACCGATGCTGCCGTCGAAGCAATATTGTCACTCGATACACTCAACGACTTACAATTGGTCTTCCAGTATGAGAACTTTATATCTTACTCATATGTCTTTGGAGTTCAAGGTAGGATGAGTGCCTATTGGAACACTACATGCTCATGAGTCATCGCTTATATTATTGCTAGCCTACTACTCATACCGTAAGCTGGGCGATGTGATTACGACAATTGCAACGTTGGGATATCATGAGAAATTGGGAGCTATGAATAACTTACCTCAGTTTCTGGTTAGCATCCGGAAGACTGTCCTAGCACGAGCTTACTCAGCCGATAAGAACTGGTCAATCTTTCTCGGGCGGCCTCCACGACTAGGCAAGAAGTTCTGCAACCTGAGCACTATTTTAAGAGAGTCAGCTAGCACAGAAGAGATTGCAAGCTCTTATATTGGTTATGATCATAACATTTTGCACTGGGGCACTAAGTCCAAAATGTCAGTTTGGGCCGAGACCAGATGGACCGCGGTCTGCGCATCTCTGAAGGAAGAGATCCTGGAAATCTTCAGCGATGATTGTAAAGCCAACCTGGATGAAAGAGTTCGGTACGTGGTCTGCATATAAACGTACATGAGGGGATAGTTGCTAATGCAAGGCTGAAAGTGATATTGAGCAGCGAGCCGAGTTGCAATGGGGTGCGCTTCCAAAGACCTTCCGAATGGAAGGTAGCTTGAAGAGTTATAATACAGGAGCCTGGGAACGAGATTTCCTTGTCAGTACAAGACTCGGATACCTCCATGTTCTCTTTCTACTTAGGCTTCTACGTCTAGGGCCACCAGCAAGCCCTGACAGTCTATTCATGGCTATTTCCCAAGAGATTCTTTCACTAGTGGTTGAAGTCATTGTTCTCAGAAACCAATTAGTTTGTTCAACTGGGACAAGCTTCGAGTGGAGGGTAAGTCCAGCTTTGTACAAACTTCGATGTCTTATTCTGACCAATCCACATCGCAGCTAGCGCATTACGGTCTTCCAGCAATAGGAATCATCATGATAGCGATGCTTAGAAGGCGAACCCAGGGCGATGCGCTCAAAGATGCCCAGACCATACGTGATCTGGGCATTGTCGTCACAGTTGTAGACCTTGGAACTATTGTTCGACCTATGGAGCCAAATTACGCACTGTTATCTAGGGCTATTGACACTATCAAGAAGTTCTTGGTACGGTTCAATGCACAGGACAAACAACCGGGTTTAGTCCCAAGTCTAGATTATCCATTAACTATGCCTGATGGTAACCTCTGGGGCTTACAAAACCAATTGGAACCATGGGACTTTGAGATAGACTTTTGGGATAACTTAGCAGAGCATCCATTTATGTTCAGCCCTTGTATATGATGGATTACGTATTAAATAGTTTAATACTAACGTCAAGTCTTAAAGGGAAAGAAAACCTCTCGACCATCAACGATATTCTCCGAGATGGTCGGGTGGAGAAGGCCCTTGCGGTGGCTTCAGAGGAGTCCGGCTGGCCAATATTGTCGAGACCATCTACGACCGTCTAATGCACCAGATCAAGAGTACGGAAGAGAGCTTAGCATCAGGTTGCCATAGTCTTGAAGGTATGTTCATGCCACCCTGGGGTCCCAGCTTTTGCACTTGGCCAACCTTTAAACGCAGGTGAGGGATTTCCAAGATTGAAATCCAGTGGGAAGTGTCAGGCATCTCTCAATGTCACCCAGGCTTTTGCCTTTCCAGAGCAGTGCCAACTACTGCTTCGCCAAGCTGATCTTGCCTTCTACAACCAAGCCCCTGAAGAACTCATTCGGGCGGCTGAGCTATACCGTCGTATAGTGGATCGTTCGGGGTTCCTCAAGTTTGCCAATTTCAAGCAGGTATCCCCCAAGCCTTGAATCAAGGCATACCAGAGCTTAGACACAACTGCCAAGGTCACATTGTGTCCATTTGCTACATGGAAGATAGTTTTGCCTATTAATAAGCACACGAGTCAGGGATTGGATCTTTCAACGGTCAACGATGCATTCTTTGAGTTTAGGGGAACTAGCCAATCCACTGTAGATAGATGAGCGTGTCTGGCGAGAATACAAGCTATAGTCGCCGTAGGATGGAGGTGGAATAGCAGCTCTACTCTTGCCATTTGCTTCATTATTTTCACAGTCCTTGTCTTCCTGTATTTACATAGGAAGATGAGCAAAACTACCAGCAGAGATCTCATCCTAAAGTTAAATTTAGCGAGAATCACCCATGATACAGCGTGACTAATTAGCGTCCTACTGGAAACTATCAAGCAAGGTCTGTTATCCGAAGGTTAGGGTGGGACAGACCAGTAAGAGATGCTAGATTTATCATTTCACAATGAGCAGTAATTTTCGGGGATATGATAACATTAAACTCGTTCAGCTAGCTTGATAAGCTAGAAGATATATATCAACAAACAATTAACTGGGGTAAGCAAGTATTTTAACACACGCTGACCCTTCCATGCATGAATTCAATAAAGCGTTATTCGGCAGATTTCAGGCCCAGTCTAGACTTTGCTGGGGGCAACCTCGTGGATTTCCTGATCAACAGAGGAAATCTCCTTGCTCAAAACCTCCTTCTCAACGCGGTCGAGATCGACATCGGCAACAGCAGCATTGTCACCATCGATGACCTTTGCAAGTTCTTCGAGAGTAGGTCCACGAGTCTCGACATACTTGAAGAAGATGAAAGTAACTTCACCAGCAACCCAGATAGTGTAGATAAGATAGAGTCTCCAGGTGTTGCCACCATAACCAGTGTCCTTGTTCTCTTCATCAGCTTCCCAAGCCTTGAAAGCCAGGGGGTTGAGATAGTTATTCAGAAGAAGGGCGATTTGAACCGAGATGTTCAAGACCATAAGACCCTTGGCACGGAGAGAGTAGGGGAGAATCTCCACAGCGTAACCAATCAGGAGACCAGACCAGCAAGTAGAGTAGAAGACACCGTGGAGCCAGACCAGGAAGATCATAGCGTTGTTGGCTCCAGGAGACCTGTGCTGCTCGTGAAGGCCGCATGTAAGGGTCCAGAAAGCGAGGACAAGACACATGCCTCCAGTAGCAAAGAGGAAAGAGAAGCGACGGTTAAGGCGTTCGACAAGAAGAGCACAGCCGATCGAGACAACCATGTCGAGAATGGTCTTACCAGCGGTAATGATCAGACGTTGGTTTTCATCCTTGAGACCGGCGTTGATATAGAGACGAGCAGAGTAGTTGGAGACGACACCATTGCCGGACCATTGGGAGAAGAGACCGAGAGAGAAGAGGACAAGGAGTCGATAGCGGTTACCGGGGGTCTTGAAGAAATCCATGTATCTTGAGCTGTTGTTGGCAAGCTGCTCGGCCTTGATGGTGTCTCGAATCTCGCGGTACTCGAACTGGACTGTTGGGTGGTTCTCGTCACCGTTGGCGTGATACTTGGCGAGGATATGAAGAGCTTCGTCCTGTCTATCTTGAGCAACAAGGAATCGAGGAGATTCGGGGATCCCTAGAGATCAATGTTAGCAAGCTGAAGCTTTTGGAGGCCTTGGATCAGAGGATTACGTACACCAGAGGATAACTAGTTGGATAAGTCCGGGAGCACCCTGGACGATAGCGGGGAATCGCCATTCCCAGTCATTACCCCAGTAATGAGTACCAAAGCAAGTCCATGAGACGAGCAGAGAGCCCATGTTCCAAAGACAGTTGTAGACAGTAGTAAAGCGAGCACGATGTTGAGGATGGCAAAGCTCGGCCAGAAGCATGGGAGAGGCGATTTGGGCGAAAGAGTTACCGAAGCCAAGAAGAACACGACCGCCGGAGTAGGTAGCATAATCAGGGGCTCCAGCCTGAAGGCCAGCACCAATAGCCATGATGATAAAGCCGAGAGCGATACAAGGGCGACGTCCCCAGCGATCAGTGATGATAGGGACAAGAGGAATTGAAGCGACGGAGCCAATCTGGTAGAGAGCGACTAGGAGACCAAGTCTGCTACCCTCGGGCTTATCGAAGAAATTGTTCCAGCTCGTGAAGTTCTGAACCACACCCATGTACATGCTAAGAATCGCGTAAGTTGATGTATGACCAGAGTTTGGGGCCATTTTTATGCTTACCCATCCCAACCAGTTCCCATAGAAGAAACACAGAGGACGCATGCGTAGAAGTTCAAGACCCTCAGGCCAGGGTCTTTGTACCAAACAACATGTTCGAACTTGGGAGCTTCCTCCTGAAGCTTTTTTGTCTTCTCATCAACCCCAAGGCCGATGATTTCCTTGATACCCATGACGATTTCTCAATCGAATGGAAGTAATATAAGAGTAAAGTGTTTAGCAAATGTTGCTGAGGTGAAGGATGAGGGAAGGTTGACAGGATGGTGGGCATCCCTGGATAGATATAGGGAACGCGTTGAGGCGTGTCAAAAGCGACAGATGCGAAAACGGACGAGCGGACCGCACTTTCAGACCCCAGATTTCATCGAGTGGACGGAAGAACCGAACCGAGCAGGCAAAAGGATGAATTGAATTGTCAAATGACAGGCTTCCGCTTAACAAGCTCCACTGTTCGGAATTGGCGATCTTGTTCCACCTTGGCTGTCTTGGAGAGTCTTGGTATTCTTGGGAGTCATGAGTTCTAGCCAAGATGGAGGCCGTGCCGCCTTGTTTGAGCAAGGATATGAGAAAGAATGGGGAAAGAAATCGACCTTAATTCCAGTCACAAGCTGGGGAATCTGACCTTGTGCACTATTAAACTGATGTTGTTATACGGAGCACTCCGTATTTTGGGCTAGAACTATGGGGCTCTGCGATGAATCCACCGGGGTCTATTAGCCTGTTACTCTCCCGGCCGAAAAGAAAGGGGCCCCCGTTTGTCCTTACTCATCTCGCCACGGGGTTTCACTAGGAACACCATGCTATCTATCGTCTTGTCTGTCAGGCACGCATCAGAATTTGCATCTGTTGGTCCTGATCTGATCTTTGTCGAGGCTCTAGAAATCTCGGAGACCCAGCGATTGACACGACACGACATAACATCATAGGTGCACTGAGCCGAACAAGTCGAGGCTTTCTGCCTGACTGAACCTTGTCATTCCCATTCTGCCTGGAATGAAAGGCTTGGGGCAACCATCAACGGGCTATACCTGCATTCATTGCATTCTCCCAAGATAATGATGAAGTTCTTGACAAACCACCAAGAATGCGAAAAAGCAGGGAGAATAAATTTTCCACGTGGTGCGGATATGAGGCTGCTGAGACGGTTCCGGAGATATTGACCAATTTTGGTAAAGTATATTTTGGCTAAATACGGGGTAAATGCGGGTAAAGTCAACCTTATATGCTTGCCAAGCCTCAGCCAGTAATATCGTCTCTCCAGGCTGAACAAGGCGAACCATGGTGTTGGTTTTTACAAAAGCCGAATATTAAAACATGCAAAACCAAACTATTCTCGGCATATCTTGACAAAAGCCATGATTCTATCGTCGGCAGGTCATGTGAGCTGACGGATTTTAGCCGACACCCAAGACTCGACTGTTCGGACAGGTAGACCCAGACCCAACTAGTGGCATGATAATCCTAGAATAGCCAAATAATAAACTGGAGACACCAGACCTTTTGACATGTTCTCATACGGTTGCCAAGAGCCACCAAGACCTTGGCGTATTACCGAGTCAATAAGCCCAATTTTCTTTATATCCACTTAACAAGACTTGTCCTGAGCTTTTTGGCATGGAGAATGGAACCGAGGGCCGATATCCCCAGATGTTAAAGATATCCACTGTTTGTTTGAGGCGTGACCGAGGAGCGGGCAGGCGGACTCCGCCATCAGTAAACATGAAAGCATTCAGTTGATGATTTCGCCGGGTTCCGGACTGAGTTGCGAGATATTGTCAACGTTCGGCCATTGCCTGTTTTTGTAATGGTAAGACAAAATAGAGTGACGCACAGATGACTGCTTAGTAAAATTAAACGGTGTCGAACGCTGTTCACATCATCAATATGTTATGAAAGGTTTTTTTTGATATCTTGAAATATGCAAAAACAGCCTCTGAAATAATACCGAATAGCTCTGTACGCTTTGGAGTCATAATTAATTGTTTCTGTCGACTTTCCATCGACTATAGGGTAGTATGTATCCCTCACTCGGTCCTCGGTCGATATGACGGTGATAACCGAAATAAAAGGCTGAAACATGTCAACCTATTTGCCATGCTGAAAGTCGCCATCGATGAACCACTGCTTCGGTGCCCGGATAGTGGTGATCTGCTCCGCGTGCCAATGACCATGGGCCTTGGCCAATGGTCATGCTTTTCTTTCTGTCTCACGCATATGTCAGATTACACATCACTCACACAGTCTTCCAATAACAGTGATTGGATAGAATCGCTGCCCAGTGCAAAGTCTATGTAGCCAAGCAGCCAAGCAGTTGTACATGTGAGTGCCTTGCAAGTGAGAGAACTACAGAGTACTGTACTTTGTGTGGACTGCGGAGAAAACATCCAGCCCCAGGGATCAAGATCGGGAGAAAACGGTGACCCACATACATTCCCTACTAACAATTATCCGTAAACAATGGGGAGTGAAACGATTCCCATGGGGAAGAAGAATCATTAGTATGGAGAACGGACAGACAGTCTATTAATTATCAAGGGCTATGTAAACCGGATATTCCCGTGATTGAAAATATACTCGGCTGAATAATGAATAGAGTTGAAGCACCAATTTAGCCTAAAGTCATCTGATCATGATATCGCACATGGCCTTATCGATAGTCTCAGGTGTTGCGCTTGGTCCAAGGGCTAAGACCTCCGAGAAATTTGGTATGGATCTCTCCGTCCCCAGTCCTTTTCAACACTTCCTGATATTCTGCTTCACCAAGACACTGGAAGAAGAGCAGGATTCCCGCCCAAATAAAATCCGTGTAACTAACCACATCGCCTAGAAAGAACGGCCCTGAAATATCCTCTTTAAGCAATTCCGTAATCTCACGGGCAAAAGGCTCTGCTCTGTCAAAAGCACCAGGCGAGTTCTTTTCTCCGTATTCGTAGAGAGGCATACCCACGTCCTTTAGTCGCGTTGCCAGGAAAAAGTCTAGACTCTTGTCGCCGATAATATTCTTGGCCACGCCAGGAACATAGATCGGGACCATTTCCGTCATAAACCCCACCATGGCCTTTCTGAGACGGAGCTGCATTGGAGTGTTCAGGTGAAGGCTTGGCTCGGGGTAGTTTTTCTCGATCTCGTCAACGATCTTGTACGAGTCCATCATGTATGAGCCATCAGCCATTTGGATGGCTGGGCAAGTAAATGGAGCCCCTTGTTCATTGGGGGGAAGACTGTTTGTTCCACTTAGTTACTGTAGTGCTTGGATATATCATGAGATTTTGCTTACTGTTCACTAAGGCGCTCCTTGATCTGGGGATATTCCAACTACGAGGTTTAGCAGGTAAAAAGCGTAGCAATTGCTTGAACTTACCCACTCTGTCTTGTAGTCAAGACCCTTATAATTGAGGACCAACCTCGCTGAGACTTATATCAGTACTGGCACATAGCTGATATCTTATCGATCGACAGACTAACTTCTCCAGACATTCATTGACCAACAGACCTGGGGGGGACGAGTTGGAATATCGAAGAGAGTGATGGTGTTGGACGACATGGTGCTAGTAGCCTTTATTACTGAAAATGAGATGAGAATAGACAGATAAAAACTAGATGTGAGATGTGAGATCTGTGCAGCAGCCTTACGGAGATAACTAGAGGAATTTATTGCCTGCGCGGGATATAAACAATAGCTTGATTCTTATCGTGTTATCGCGATATTAATAATCACATCAGATAGGCCAATTACACGCCGGCATTATTAGTTCTTCCCCTCATTACATTAACAAAAGTGCGATCCTTCAATGCCGAAAACAGCAAGTAAATCGGGATTAAACTATTTATAGGCACAGCTCCAGGCAAGGAGAGAGGCCTAGCGAGTGACTAGATAAGCTACTGTATTATTCAGGTTAACAGACTAGTAATAGTCAGTCTGTATTCTTTAGTGATAGTTATCTTCTAATAGCTTTGCTTAGCGACTCTAGCCAAGTACAAGCTAAGCTATAATAAAATAATTCAATAATAATTCTAAAGAGGATCTTGTATAAACATTAATAATATTAATCAAGTTAGTTTATAGCTAGATAAGAATAACAGATTCCAAAGAGTGTTGTTGTAGCGTTTCATAGATGTCTGGAATGATTTTGAAGTCCAATTCGTAGTAACCAATACGGTAGTAGACACCGGGTTGTTGAGGAACACTGAACAGTATAAGGCCCCAGAGCTCAGATCCATCAGGTTCTCTAGTGTCTTCTTTGCGGTAGATCAGCGGCAAACAGAAGATGGAGCCCTTGGCTTCTGAAAAGACCTTTATTTTTCGGATAGCCCCGGAGACCAAGTCAATACGAAATGATTGCGAATCGATACTGTTAAGGTAAGATATTGATGGTGCACTATAAGGCCCTTGCTCATCTTTATATACCATACAGATTGGGAGTTCTGCTTTATCGTGGGTTTGCAAGTGACGTCCGATAATAACTTCTTCGAGTGTATCCAGTGTTTTAACCGTTGAGTTGTTCGGAATGGGCCCAATAAGATGTCCACAGATCCTAAGAGCACCGCCTTTCAACAACACAGTATTGTGTGTATTGTCGACCAGATGCACATATGCTGCTCTATAGAACAATATGGCCCAGTTGCTTTATTAGTTAGGTTGTTTAGTAAGAATGGTCCTATAATAGACATCTAACTCTACAAAGGGGCTGTGTAACTATCTTAATGAGCCTGAGGATTGTTTTTGGGGGCATGACTCTATAAAAGCCCTCTCGGTATGTCAGGGCTCTAAATACCAGCTGAGGATTGACTGTTGATATGGTGGGATACTTAAAATGCCTGTGAAACTCCAGAAAAGACAATGACTCTATCTGTCTCATAGGTCAGGCGTGCGGCTGCGTGGCGTCATACTATGGCTTACTAACGCTCGTATATCGAGCATGTGTTGTCTTCTATATTGTGGTGATGCTTAAAATCTAATGAATAGTCAGCCATGACTTTCCTTTACTTTCTCAGCCTCAATATAGAATTTTAACCTATTACTGACTTGAATGGACATAATTTCGGACTCAGACATGATGGCAGGTCCGGATTTGGCACCCAGTCTTGTTCCACTATTGTAGGTTTCGCATGCTAGCTCTTCACGACAATGCCACCAGACTTACATGCAACCAAGTACAAGAGACTGTCCTGATAGGAAGAACTACTGGAAGGTCCATCCACGGCGTAGGAGAGGGCTGTTTACTAGATCCTTCTTGCAGGCCTCTGTACAGACTATGCGCCCCTTTCTTGGTGGTTGGTTCTGCTGCTTTTGTAGAACTTCTGAAGGCTTTATTAGTCTGGCATCTCCTGCAGAAGCTAAACTGGGCATGCATTTATTCAGTACTAAGTTCCTATATACAAGATGCATTCTTGCTGCCTCTGATTTCTAGTCCTTTTAAGAATCTTATAGGATGCACAGTAAACCGATCCGGACATACCGAAATTGTAGGGCTATACAAATTTCAATAGCGTCTCTACAAGCTTCAGGAAGCTTTCTTATCTCAGTACTGGCCTAAGTGCTTGAGATATTTCGATTTACTAGCCTGAAAGGCTGAGAGTCTCCCCAACGATGCGACGGAGCAACGTAATTGACATTGCCGCTCAGAGTCTCAGAGAGAATCAACTGAACGTTGGATGGATTAATTATCTTAATTAATCGAGTTGGGATAAAGTTCTAGTTTGCAACTGCAGTCTTTCTGCAATACTGATGGTGGTCCTGAGATTACTGTATCCAGTTCGTTGCCATCGATCTGTAGTGACTCAGAAGGTTCATAGAACTGAGGTTTATCAAAAGAGCCTGATATCATAAGCCTTAGCTCAAAAGGACATGCCGGAGGATGAAAATAGCGACCGGTATCATCGATGACATTAAATATTTCCCCAAACCGACTACTCCCTCGTACGCTGTAGCTTATACTGAACAGAGTAGGCGTTTCTGGACTCGGGACCTGCAGTCGCAAGCTGTGAGCCCTATCATCTTCGTTACAGCTGTTCACGGATGCGCCGTGGACAACGCCAATAAATTCTTCGTTGCTAAATCTATCAAATTCTCTGATGCTGACAAGACCTTCACTGCCAAAGGGGGTCTCGGATGGATATAGAGATGTGGTGACTTACTTGAACCTCAGCTGGGGCAATACTGGAACCATGAAGTTGAAGAGATCGATTAACAAGAGAGACGTGGGTCTTGTGTATACATAGAGCGACCTTTCCTTTTATGCCATTCAGAATTCCTGGCCTTGCAGACATTGGACCCTTTGTTGATCTTTCGCTTGAGGCGGAAGCGGGAATAAAGGCTACAGGTCAATTCCTCATGGGCACTTCAGCTTCATGGGATAATGTCAACGCAGAAATAGACTTCCTTGACTCAAGAAACAGCTTTGCCGACAATCTCGTCCCTACCGTCTCCAGCGAAACTGGTGCTGCGGGTCAAGTCAGCGCCGATGTCTCCCTTGACATGCCTTTCAGGCTCGAATTTGGAATCAGCATCTTTCGAGGGCTATGCGTAGCTGAGGCAGCCGTCGTTGATACTCCGACTCCCTCGGCTGGACCAGTGTTTAAAGTCTCTACAAACAGCGATACAGGAACTGGCATCAATGGTGGTTGTTATGGTATCGCCTGGAATGTCGGGTTCGAAAACACTGCCAAAGTTGTAGTTGACATCAGTGGCGTAACGTCATTGGAGTAATCACTTGCCGACCCATATACACTTGACGTAGCCCAAGGATACCTAGGACACAAGAAACCCGATGAGCCATCGAGTTCAGCATCATCTGTTGTGGCAAATCCACAAGTCCCCGAGGGATGAAGTGTAGGAAGAACGATGCCTTCAAGCGACCTACCAAGACATGTTGGCTTGGGGCCGCAAGTCCAGTAACCGATGCTACGGCCTGTGCCACCAGGTGCTTCAAGAATAAGAAGTGTCCAAGCTTGAGCCTGACCAAGAAGAATTCCTGTCAGCTATATACTTCATCATACAAGAGCTTTAAATGGCAGTACCAGCCAGACTTCCTAGAGATAGCCTTTTATGATAGGGATTGTTATGCTTATCAAACGTGTCCGTAGGGATCTGGATAAGAGATAGAGTACATGCATTATAATTACAGCATTTTCTTAGCAGGACCAGGATTATAAAATTCTTAGTACAGGTCTGTATTCAGTCATGAATATGCAAATCTCCCGCGGGATTAACTCGGCCTATCGGACTTAATAAACCAGGATAAAGATAGAGGGGAATATTTCCCGCGGGTAGTCAGTTAGTTCACCATTGTTCTTGGCAACCAAGGAAGACAGAACTGCCCCATAAGCCAAGATCCTACTCAAGCTTAAGTTTAACCTTTTTTTCTTGCTATAACGGACTTAATTATCTTTCATTGGTGATTTTCGGTCAAATACGCTCTTGGCTTATTGCAACCTGGCATATTACGGAGCTTTTGTAATGGATACTTTTCGCTTGGCGCGGGAAAAGTCGGCCACGGGAACGCTCGCATTTCTCTCCGTAGTCTAACGGTTGTGGCGTGATTGGGTTACTAGGGCAAAGTATCATTCTTGGCATCTGAGTAGTTCGAGAAATCGAGTTTTATTTTTATTTGATGGAAGCCTAGAAGATAGAGTAAGGGTATTTTGTAAGCGGGATGGGGACATGCTAATGCTCGCTAGATATCGTGTTGAATTAGTGTACCAAGCTGATTTAATTTAGCCCATCAACCGCAATACGATCTCGAGGCTCATGGGCTCGGAGCCTCAAACTTAACCGTTGCAGTAATATATATATATCTTGTATGAGAGGAACAAGCTGATTCTGCACGCATCCAGTTATATTAGCTGCTCTTGACCTGATGAAACCGAGATATCTGTTCAACATCTGGGGCCCCACGTGTTTCTCGCTGAGAAATACCTACCCCACGATAAACCGTTCCAACCCCCAGTTTCGACAAGACAATATTCATCCCCCAGACTCTTGGCTCGACTCCAAGCAAACCTTGCTTCCCCAGCCAAGAGAAAACATTGGAGTGGTGCGGGGTTTCCCCTCAATGCCAATATTCTATGTCTGTTCATCTATAAAAGTTGGTTTCGCAATGTTACTCTCATCAGCCATTCTCTCTTATCTTTCTTACTCCGGCCTGATTCACCAGCAAGTCTCTACCTTCTCAGGCATTTTAAGTGTCAGATTTCTTTTTGAACCGTCACTTTCTTCCCTGAAAGGGCATCCTCAGAGATATGGCCGCCAATGATAAACCCAATGATGCGCCCCAAGACATCCAAGCTCCTGCATCCCAGGTCAATCCTCCTCTCTCTAACGGGAAGAAAGACATAAAAGATCCTGAGACCGCTTCTGCCATTGAGAAAGAACTAGCGATCGTGGAAGATGGCTTCCTCAAGAACGAAGGCCGCCTCCCCAGTCCAGAGGAGCAGATCGACGCTCTTGGCATTCCCGACTGGCGCGAACTTGAGAAGAAAATTGTTCGCCGCCTTGACATGACTCTCATGCCTTGTGTCTGGTGCCTTTACTTCTTCAACTACCTGGACAGAGCATCTATCGGACAGGCTAGATTGAGTACCTTTGACGAGGATCTCAACTTGACCGGAGCCAACTTTTCATCGGCTGTCTCCATTCTTTCCCTTGGATATGGTAGGATATCCTCCATGCACTCTAACAGCATCTGAACGTACTGACTCAGGTTTTCAGTTCTTGGCCAACTCCCTAGCAACATGCTGATCACCAAGATCCGGCCTAGTCTCTATCTCTGTCTTATGGCCGTTGTCTGGTCCGGTGTTAGTGTTGCGACTGTCGGAGTTACATCCTATTCTGGCTTGATGGGTGTAAGATTCGCTCTTGGTCTTGTTGAAGCACCACTTCTTCCTGGAGCTGTCTACCTTCTCGGTTGTTGGTACACAAGAAAAGAACTAGCCTTACGAGTGGCTATTCTATACTCAGCGCAGACAATAGCATTTTGCTCTGCTGGTCTTATCGCTGCAGCTACTTATGCTACCTTGGAGAGAGCACACGGCCTTGCTGGTTGGCAGTGGCTGTTCATCATTCTAGCCACCGCTGGTGCAGGGTCTGCTATGATTTGCCTCTGGTTCATTCCAGACTATCCTGACTCTACATCTGGCAGCGCCATGTGGACTATGACTGAGGACATGCGCAAGATTGCTGCGGCCCGTGTACTTGCTGATCGTCCTTCAACCTCAGAGGCCAAGACTGGCGCCTTTGAAGGATTGAAGCTTGCCGTTCGCGACCCAAAGCTCTACATTCTTACTCTCATGAACATCACTATCTCCGCTGCCTACGGATTCTCCAACTTCTATCCTTCAATCGTTCGCGGTCTGGCTGCAGATTGGGGATATAGCCCAGTCATCGCCTTGGTGCTTACTGCGCCCCCTTACATCTTCGCTGCGATCGGTTCATACGTCAATGCATGGCACTCTGACAAGTAAGTCCCGTTAACAGGTCTCAGTCTACCCAATACTAACAGGTTCTTAACAGGGTCAAGGAGCGTGGTCTACACTATGCCATTCCCGTTGCTGTTGCTTGTCTTGGTTTCATTATCTGTCTGGCAACAACCAATCCCCAAGCTCGATATGGAGCTTCATTTATCTATGTCGGCGGCATGTATATCGCGAATCCTCTGATCATGGGCTACGTGAGTGGTGCTCTCGCAAAGACTCCCGAGAAGCGAGCCGCTTCTGTTGCGTTGTGTAACCTTCTGTCCCAAATCGGTACGTTGGCCTCATATCCATGGTTCTGTTGTTATTGCTAACAAGACTTAATAGGAAACTTCACTGCTCCTTTCATGTTTGTTGCAAAGGAAGAGCCCCGCTATATCAGCGCCTTCATTGGCATGATGGCCCTTGGTCTGGCATCTAGCGCCTGCGCTGTGATCATGAAGATCTGGCTCAGTCGCTCTAATAAGCGACTATTACGTGAGGCACAGCAGAATGGAACTGTCTACCAGCCATACGTGACATAAGACCCTAATGGCCATGTCTCATGTGCATTTTCTATGAAGTATATGGCGCAAATAGAGGCTTGGAGATCAAGGACAGTCATGCAGAGCCTTTCTAGGAGTCCATTAAAGGTTATCTCGAGTGAGTATCTGTGCCATGACCTTTCAGCCACTCTTGGCAAGTAATGGATACTTGAGAATAGACTCTTCATTGCACTTCACATCAAGTTCATAATATCGCTGAAACGTTCCTCAAGTGCCGCGTCCAAGCCCTTCACACTTTGTACTTCACAAAGCTTGCGCATAAACTTCTCAAACAGCCCTATTGCAGCTGCTGTAGTTGACTATAAAGGAGCTAATAACCCGAGATGGTTGCATTAGGACACAAAGACACTTCAATATGATGTTGTGGATATTCACTGCCTTCACCGAGCTCTCAAACTGCGTTCTTCCAACTCATTCAGGCTTACGGCCGTATACATACCGTACCATGAAATAAGCATGAATGCTTCTGTTACGTAAAGCCTTACGTATTCCCATAAGAAACAGCTGGTATTCATCTTTGGGCCAATGAAGGACATTATTCCACAACAGCAAGGTATACCCTTAGATAAGAAGTTAATACATAGCAAGATAAAGTCTGAGGCGATTTGTCTTACCTTCAATATCGTTTTCCATCGTAAGCTGAACAAAGCGCCCAACTTCCGCTAACTTTGGATCTTTCGGCCAACCACCCACGGGCACCTAATTACAAGACACAAAAAGTTAGTTCCAGATAAACCGACATAACTTCATTCACCACGTAGACCAGACTCAACACGCACCTTGTAGTCAACTGTCTTAATATCCACAAACCCGGCTTCCTCCATTCCTTTGGTTTGCAACTCACGCACAAAGAACGGCCGACCGATCGCTGTACCGCCTTCTTCGTAGAGCTTGTTACATGTTTGGTAAGATTCTTCCTTTTCAGCAGTCCCGTCGTCGCTGAGGAGGTGGATATCAGCCTCAGCGGATTGAACCCATCCCCCAGGCTTACAGACGCGGTAGGCTTGTTGATACAAAGCAGTCCAATCCTGAATAGCCCCGAACAAGTATCGCATATGGACGAAATCAAAGGAATTTTCTTTCCAAGTCCATGTTTCAGTGGCGTCGTCTATTTCGAAGCGGACATTTGGTGGAACCCACTGGGGCTGAGTCGGTGAGAGATCAGTAGCTGTCACCTGTGCCTGGGGAAATTCATCGGCAAAGTCACTGTAATAAATAAGCAAAAGGTTACAGACAGCGTTCTGTTACGATCATACATAGCCCAGATCCCTTGTTACCTAGTCAGCATTGACTATTGATTGTATCATGTTGGACTTACCGCTTCCTGTTCCAACGTCAAGCGCATTCTAATCGCCAAGTCATTATTAAGTAGCTTAAAGAGCCTCTCATTCGTTCTCACGTACCTGTATGTTGTCTTTGATTGGAGCGAGATACAACTGGCCTTCAAGCAGAAGCGTCAGGTAGTGGTGACTGGAGATGTAGTCAGTTGACAGTATTTCCAACCCAAGGGCTTGGCACTTACGTGATATCAACAGACTCTAATTGCTTTTCGTCATTAGGAAAGGCGTAGTCTGCGACAAACTTATCACTATGAAACGTTCTTCCTTCAACGCTTCTGTAGTGAAGAATGCTCGAAGAAACAGATGCAGTCGAACTACCTCTAAAATGTAGTATTAGTGTCTTTTGTCTTATAGATAAATGCAGCAACATACATGTCTGAACCGATGGATGAGTCGGTGTCATCCGGAATCTGTTTACACAACAAGTCAGCAACGCGACTCAACATCAATATCACATGGCGACATACATCTCCCTCTTCAGCGGGAATAATTGCTGCTGTTGGAGACGGCGTTGACTTCGGCCCCGAGACAGGAGACGACATCTTGGCTGGCGATCCAATTTTGGGAGAGGCCATGACGAGCTAATTTAGTACGATATCAAATTGCGGTAGTTGTCGAAGCAATTGCGAGGTTTTCTTCCAAGGTGAAATATCGGTAGTGGAGAGGGGAACCCTGGTCTCGCTAATTGGTAATTGCATCATGGTTGGGTAACAGATTGATTCATATTGTCATATCATGCATCAGCGGGTTTCCTCCAGGTTTGGAAGGAGAGTCGACATTTACAAGGGCATCTGGAAATAGACCAGGTTGCAATTGCAACCCTTGATTGCAATCCACTACCTATCGAGCTTTGAACATAAAAACGCTCAAAAGCAGCATGTCTTGTGGTCGAGGGCTTTCTTCGGCCAACAGTCGAGATGGGGTGTTCTCTGGTATGATTGACAGGGGTTGCCTGCATCTCCGAGTCATGTATCCGGCTTGAGTCTGATATTGGCTGCACCTTTGTGTTCACACTGTAGAAAAGGAGTAATATCCAGGGAAGATCTTTCAACCAAAATCCTATTGGCAGAACTGAACTCAAGTTTATGGAGAAAGCTAAAAGGCCTACTTATTTGACAGCCTGCTGGCCATCACATTCAAAGCACTCCCAGCCTTGAAGTACTCGATTTGTTCGAGTGTGGAGGTATGCTTGACCTCTGTCGCCCAAGTTTCGCCCTTCTTTGTCGTAATCTTCAACTCGATGTTCTTTCCAGGTGCCAGCTCCGACAGTCCTACAATGCTGATGCGGTCAGAACCCTTGATCTTGTCATATGCAGCACTGTCAGCAAACGTCAGTGCCAACATTCCTTGCTTCTTGAGATTGGCTTAATGGATTCGCGCAAATGATCTGGCAATAATAGCAACTCCACCAAGATACCGGGGTTGGAGGGCTGCATGCTCACGTGAAGAGCCTTCGCCATAATTGTGATCTGCCACAACGACCCAAGGAAGTCCTCGCTGTTGGTAATCCCTTGCTGTGTCTGGAACACCTCCATATTTCCCAGTAACTTGGTTCTCTACCTTGTTGGCTTCGTTGGTATCTGAGTTGATAGCTCCAATCAGGGTATTGTTCGAGATATTCTCAAGATGGCCACGGAAACGCATCCAAGGGCCAGCTGTAGTAATGTGATCTGTTGTGCACTTGCCTACAGTCTTGATGAGAATAGGACAATCGACATAGTCTTCCCCAGACCAAGGCTTGAATGGCGTCAGACGCTGCAGTCGCTGGGAATCGGGTGATATCTGAACAGCCACAGCTTGTCGAGCCTGTGGATCTTCTGGAGGAGCATCGTAGACATGGTCGGTGTTTTCATATGCATTTGGCGGGAGTGAGTCGCCACTTGGCGGCTGGAAGCGAAACTCCTTGCCAGAATCTGTGACAAGACTGTCTTTCAATGGGTTGAAGCCAAGATCTTCAGAAAACACCTTCGCCATGACCATGTCAGGCGAGGAAAGGAATGCGCGCGTAGCAGGATTTCCATCGAGACGTCCAGTAAAGTTCCTGTTGTATGATGCAATGATTGAGTTTGGGGTTCCCTATTCCAGTGTGAGCAGATTGCGTTAGCGACATGTTAGTCGAGACAGTATACCTTTTTCATGTCCGTTCGGTCCCAGGCGCCACAGCACGGTCCACAAGCATTGGACAGGATCTTAGTTCCCAGTCGATCAAAGACATCGATAATTCCATCACGTTTGAGTGTCTGGTTGGTCTGTTCACTTCCAGGAGAGAGCAATAGCGGCATCTTGGGCTTCAAGCCTGCATCGAGAGCCTGCTTTGCAAGGTGTGCAGCACGAGACAGATCTTCGTAAGAAGAGTTTGTGCATGAACCAATAAGTCCAGCTGTAAGCTTTTCCGGCCACTCGTTCTTCCTAGCCGCTTCAGCCATTCCAGAGATTGGTGTCGATAGATCCGGTGTGAATGGTCCGTTGACGCGAGGCTCCAAGGTGGATAAGTCGATTTCGATAACATGATCGTACTCGGCCCCTTCATCTGCCTTCAGCTCATGCTTAGCTACTTGAACTGCTTCGGCCAGCTCTGGTCGTTGAGTGGCTCTCAGATATGCAGACATGGCTTCAGAGTATGGAAAGATAGATGTCGTCGCTCCTGTCTCAGCACCCATATTTGTGATAGTAGCCATGCCCGTGGCAGACAATGTTTCAGCGCCAGGGCCGAAGTATTCTATAATATTTCCGGTGCCGCCCTTGACTGAAAGGATACCTGCAACTGCAGTGATGACATCTGGGTTTGTTAGCATCGATCTTGTATACAGAACTCTGGAAACATACCTTTTGGACTGGACCAGCCACTCAATTGTCCCGTAAGCTTGACTCCGATGATTTTAGGAGCGGTGATCTCAAAGGGAAGCCCCGACATAACATCAACGGCATCTGCGCCGCCAACGCCCACTGCAATCATTCCCATGCCTCCAGCATTAGGAGTATGGGAATCAGTACCGATCAACATGCCGCCAGGAAAAGCATAATTCTCAAGCACAATTTGATGAATAATTCCCGCGTTGGGCTTCCAAAACCCCATGTTGTAGCGCTGACAGGCGCTCGACATGAACTCATACACTTCACCATGGCTGGTTAGTGCTCCTTCAATGTCTTGCTCTCGACCATCTCGTCCAACAATGAGATGATCGCAGTGAACTGTAGTAGGAACTGCTGTCTTGTCTAGTCCTGCAGTCATAAACTGAATGATTGCCATTTGAGCCGTGGCATCTTGACAAGCGATTCTTCGTGGTCTGAGTTTCAGCTGGGTTGCTCCTCTGATCACTTTATCGTCGTGTTCTCCATCAAGGTGAGCCAGAAGAACTTTCTCAGCATATGTCAGGGGGCGGTCAAGACTAATGAGCTCGGTTAGTCATGAGGCAAAACGAATCAGGTATTTATCTTACATCTTTCGCAAATGTGGAAGCTTGTTTAAGAAACCAACATAGTCAACAGTCTGATCTTTCTCAAATCGACTCAACGGAGCTTGTCCCCTGACGCCGGCCACGGTAGCCAAAGACCGAATCCCAGAGCGAGTCTGTACTGCGCGACTAGCTCTAAACATTGTGATTCCAGTTGACTTGGAAGCTCTGCTGAAAGATATTTTGAAGTTCAATAGAGGACACCAACGATATCGAAAATCACACAGCCAGTCGCGTTGACGGAATTTAAAATCAACAAATTTCCACGAGACGCGGGGAAGTGGAGTGAGCCCCGTTAGCGTTAGTTACATGACGGAACAATTCCTCGGGTGGATCCGATGCTAAAAACATCACCATGACCGATTTGACAAACGTTGTCTCGGCTGAAACCAACCGCCAAACACGATAGCGACATGCCCGAACAAAGAGTCAAGAGCAGTTGGAATTACGAGATTCTTAAGAATTATCAATTAAATTCATTCATCCTGTATATGAGTTCTCAATAATCATCTAAACCCTGAACCTATATCACGGGCACATTAACAAGATTGGTTGATGCGATGATTTCAGAGCTAAATGCATTATACTCAGCACAAAGGTTTCACTGGTGATCGGCTAAAAAGTCAGAAATCTTCTGAGGATTGCCAGGGGACTACAGATTGATTGACAGATAAGATTACTTAAATCTGACTTTATTACCAGAGAACAGTTCTGAAGCTTTAGGGTAACTACTTCCCAGTATTTTTCCTACCTCTACTCTAATATCTAGGCATGCTATTTCACACTTCTTGAACGGTAAGAAAGAAGTTGAGGTGCGGATCCGCTTTGGAAATAAAGGTAAAACCTGAAGTAAGCAACAAGGATACTCCCTGGTTTTCGCCACATATTCTACCGATGACTTGTCATTCACGGCCTTGAACCTTTTCCCCGGATAATCAAGAGGTCCACAGCATATGATCAAAGATGCCCTGAGACATTGCAGCCAATACGGAAATATCATATTACTTTTCCGTATGCTCCCACATCTGGAAGGGTTGCCAGTTTTCTCATTGGCAGGACCAACAAATGCAACCTGATGAGCACAGTTTCCCCTCATTGGTGACCTCACAAGGCATAAAAGCAAGGCTTTTGAAACAATAAACAGTCACAAGCGCATAATAGCTCACATATTGTGAACATGACCTTGTTTTCGACACTACCTGCCTTATCAGTATTCAAGCTGGCCTGGTAGAAATGCTTGTCATGGACTATTAAACCCGGTCAAGGTCGCTTTGATCGTCAACTTAATCGGTATGAAACACCATCCTGGTTGTAACTATGTCTCGATTTAATACTTTTATCATTAAGGCTGTTGTTGTGAGATGGCTACTACTATCTCTCAATATGCTTGTCCAGGCACAATATGACACCTCGTATCTAACGAAAATGGCAGACACCATGATCGCCCAAGGTGTCACGCCCGACCTGGGGTACCAGGACGCGGTGCTATACTTGGGATTTGAGAAAGCCCATGAACTCACTGGAGACGAGAAGTATCTCGAATGGTACATCGGCCAAATTGCTGGCCCAGTTGTTCGAGAAGATGGCACCATCAAAGGCTTGAACACATCAAGGTATATCCTCGATGAGTATCGAATGGGCCATAACTATCTCTACCTATACAACAAGACTGGGGAGTCCAAGTATAGAACCGCTGCAAACATAGTCAGACGCATGCTGGACCATTACCCGCGAGGTCCCCATGGTGGCTTTTGGTAAGTCTGAGAGAGTCAATAACTTCGGGACTTTGACCTAAATACTAAACAGGCATCAACAATCCTTTCGCAATCAAATGTGGTTAGATGGAATTTACATGGCAGACTCATTCTACGCTAGGTGGACGAGCTTATACGACTCTGACAACACCACAGCTTGGGATGACATTCTTCTTCAATATAAGCTGATACATGAAAACACAGTGAACGAGACATCAGGCCTTCATGTGCATGGCTGGGTCGACGGTACAGCGTCTTGGGCTGACCCAAAAACAGGCCGAGCCCCTAATGTGTGGGGTCGCGCTCTTGGCTGGTATTTCATGTCTCTTGTCGAAGTTTTGCAGTATTTCCCCAAGGCACATGCTGGCTACGATCAGCTCCACGGATACCTTGAGTCTGTTGCTAAAGGTTTGAAGGAGTCGCGAGATCCTGAACGTGGCAACTGGTGGCAAGTTATGAATGCGCCTTACCCCGGGCGCGCAGGCAATTATATGGAGAGTAGTGGTTCTTCTATGTTTACATGGGGCCTGCTCAAAAGTCTTTGCTTGGGCTACCTTGATAGAGACGAGTATCTTGATACAGCCAAAGACGCCTTCACGAGCTTAATCGACAACTTTGTCCGCGAGAACGATGATGGAAGGTTGATTCTGAACAGCACAGTTGCTGAATGTGGCTTGCTTAGTTCGAATGTTACCTATGAAGTAAGTATATTCGCATCGAACGAGAAATATGCTGACCAGTCAGTACTACATCAGCAGACCCAAGCTGGAGAATGGGCAGAATGGAGTAGGGCCGTTCATGCTGGCTTCTTTTGAGTGGGAATCATGGGCAAAGGATGCTTAGGGAACAGCGTAAGCCAGTCTCTAGGGTGAATGGCAAGTGTATTCAGATTGTCTGCTACTTAATGAACCTCTTACGATCTCAGATTCTCAGTAGCGAATCATCTTGTTCAGTTATTTGTTCTCAAACTGTGTGACCTTTACAGAGCCACCAAGTTTCTTGGTAGCATAGTTGTGAATGCCATAGCGATATCCAGGGAAGAACTGCCAATCATTTCCAAGTCTGAAGCTAGGTCCAAGACTGGTAAAGTTTGAGCCATCCGTACTGTAGCTGAAGGTAGCTGTACCAGGACCACCAGGCTGTATGTTGGCGTTTACACGAAGATAGACCTTTCGGAAAGAGATATTATCTTTCCTGGCTGCAACGTTGCCTGTGGATTTGGTGGTCCAGTCTGCGTTCATGCTGACATCAGTGACGACGATGATGCTCCATTTATCTCCTTCACGCTCAACCCCAATCCAGGCAGATGAGTCGCGAAGAACTCCAAGTCCAACGCGATCACCATCGGCCATGTTGGTGAAGTCGATCAAAGCTGTACCCGTGCCTTGCGGGCCGCGGATACGATGGCTTATAGTGTTGCGAGCTTGATACAAATCCTTGGTCACTGTGACAGTGCGCAAGGTTAAGCCGTTGCTGACCGTGAAGCCATTTTTGTCGGGATTATGGTTCCATTCCCAGTCCTCTCTGAGGTTGGGACCAGGGAAGGTATAGGTGCCAATGGGGCTCGGTACTGAACGACGAGGAAGTGGGTAATCATAATCGCCCCAAACACCATTGACAAGTGTGATTTTGGGGAAGCCATCACTGCCCCAAGTGATGGGCGCAAGGACTGGGGCTCGACCACCGGGGTACATGTCAGCGAATGCCATGTAGTACCAGTTACCATTTGGTGTGTCCACGAGACTGCCTTGGTGGGGTGCCCCTGCTCTAGGAGCAGCGCCAAGACGGATGTTGTCTGCAATAATGCGAAGATCATATGGTCCCCAGGGTCCATTGCTTGACTTGGCAATATACTGTCCAGTAGCAGGTCTAGTGAGGAAGATGTAGTAGTTGTTGTCTCTCCTATACATGCGTGATCCCTCAAGAGTCAGACCACTTGGGTTCATCACTTGCTGTTCCCTGACTTCGGTTTTCATGTTCGAAGATAGTTGTGCAACATGAAGACCGCCACGCCCATAAGCAACATAAGGAGTGTCGTCTTTGTCGAAGAACAATCCCGCGTCGTAGTAGCATTTCCCAATCGTCGCAATTTGGGACCAGGGTCCACTTGGGCTTGCAGCACTGTAGACATAGGTCTTGGAGAACTCGATACAGGCAACAAAGTACCAACGGTTATCGCTCTCTCGATGGCGGAGAGAAGAAGCCCAGATACCCTTGACGTAGGCTCGCTGGCCGTTCTCAAGGCTGTAGCGAGGTGACCAGTCCAGAACAGGAACAGAATGGCCAATATGTTCCCAGTTCACGAGGTCATATGATCTCAGGACAGGAGCACCGGGAGAATAATGGAATGATGAAGCCGTCATGTAGAAGGCGTCTCCAGCACGAGAGACCTCATTGTCGGGTAGATCTTCCCAAACAACGGGGTTTGTAAATTTCTCTGCCATGGTGGCAGCAACAAGACAAACAAGGCCAAAGATGGCGCGCATGTTGACAACAGTGGCGATGATGCAGTAGAGGAGTAACTACGTCGGAGACGAACTTCGGTCGGCAAACTAAAAATGCACTACTCTGTACATGTTGCTTATATGTGAAAAGAACTTGGGATCTTGTTTGACGGCGGAAAAAAAGCCTATTGGTGCGTTTCAGATGGAGAGAAGTCGGTCAATGATCCACCAAAACCTCTCGGAGTCATCCCATTTCAAGAAACGTCTGGTTATGGGAAGTGAAGGACAACTCGAGATGGCTACTTACAGGGTTCCCCGCAACTGAACCCAAAACAGTAGACAGAAAATTACTTATTTATTTGAGGCTTCTCAAGCGCGACAATTATAAAAGGACCTGAAGCTCTCTCTTGAGCAATGCATCCCACACTAAAAATATTAGGCTAATCTTGATTCATTCCTTGAATGGACCGCTTAACGGATGATCGGCATTTACATCATTCGGCATTTCAGCAGGTCGTCTGATTCCCAATCTTATCAAACGGAGTGGCCCCTCCGGTATCCTAGATAGACAAGGATAGAAGACGCTAAGCTCAAGTCTGGATGTTTCATTTTGTCTTCCGTTATAAATGAAGGAAAGCTTACGACATGACATACAAGGAACAACACCAAACTTCTCGTATCCGTGCCAATTGTTCTACTCTACCCTTGCTGTTGCAACATGGTCATCCCGTTCTGTCTATCGGTTTCAGGAAGGAAATTGCTGATGAAGGTCAGCTCATGATGCGCACAAATAATAACCTACATTCATCTTGCCACAACATCCTATAAGGTTCCAGTGTCAGTGCACGAAGCTATGCGCTCAAATGGTTTCTCGCTCATCCCACCTTCAAAATATGGTTTATTTGTTGCACGTTTCGACAGGGGGGAAAGATATTGCCGAATGCAACTCCAAGATACTACCTTGTCCAATCAACCCGTCGACAGCTTTCATCCCTCTCTTACGGATGGAATTGAACAATTCTCATGAACTAACTACTTAAGGTCTTCATGCCTCATCTCGGGTATATGTAAGTTTCGATATATCGCGAAGCCTCAAGCCAAGCACTAGTCAAAGTATTTTCTACACAGCTTTGTTTACACCTCACTTTGACTGCCCTCAAAAATAATGGCCGGAAGCACTTCCAAACCATGGATAGCAACACAGGCGCTGCTAATCCTTAGCACACTTTTGAGTGGCTCTGGTGTCGTGAGAGCGGATAACCCAGTTGTCCAGACTCTTTACACAGCGGACCCTGCACCAATTGTCCACAATGGCCGTGTATATCTCTTCACTGGCCATGATGAAGACGGATCCACTACCTACAACATGAAAGACTGGCGTTTGTTCTCGTCAGCAGACATGGCCAATTGGCAACACCATCCTGTCCCTATGAGCCTTGCCACCTTCAGCTGGGCTAGAGACAGCGCCTGGGCCGGACAAGTAGCTTCTCGTAATGGGAAGTTCTACTACTATGTTCCGGTTAGAAACAAGAACACAGGAGGAATGGCCATTGGTGTGGGCGTCAGCAACAACATTGAAGGGCCGTATTCTGACGCACTTGGTCGTCCGTTGGTTGAGAACAACGAGATTGATCCAACCGTCTTCATCGACGATAACGGCCAGGCCTATTTATACTGGGGCAACCCCGGCCTGTTCTACATCAAGCTCAATCAAGACATGACTTCCTACAGTGGCGGCATCAACAAAGTTGAGCTGACAACTGCTGGGTTCGGAAGCCGCCCAAACAACGCCCAACGCCCTACTACCTTTGAGGAGGGCCCTTGGCTTTATAAGAGAGGCAGTCTCTACTACATGATCTACGCCGCAAACTGCTGCTCTGAAGACATTCGCTACTCTACCGGACCTAGTGCTACTGGGCCCTGGACGTACCGTGGTGTCGTCATGAACAAGGAGGGTAGAAGTTTTACCAACCATCCCGGAATTCTCGATTTCGAGAATCGGTCTTACTTCTTTTACCACAATGGTGCCCTTCCCGGAGGAAGCGGCTATACTCGGTCGGTTGCTATCGAGAGCTTCTCATACGGATCAAATGGCTTGATCCCTGAAATCAAGATGACCCAGCAAGGGCCAGCACAGATCAAGTCCTTGAATCCCTATGTCAAACAAGAAGCTGAAACCATAGCTTGGTCCGAGGGTATCAAGACTGAAACATGTAGCGAGGGCGGTCTTGATGTTACTTCCATCAATAATGGCGACTATATCAAGGTAAAGGGAGTCGACTTTGGCAGCAACGGTGCAAAATCTTTCAGCGCCCGAGTTGCTTCTGCAAGCAGTGGCGGCAAGATTGAGCTTCGGCTTGGCAGCAAGACAGGTAAACTTGTTGGTACATGCACTGTATCATCTACTGGCGGTTGGCAGACTTGGAAGACTGTGGATTGTGCAGTCAGTGGCGCGACAGGAACTAGCGATTTGTTTCTTTCTTTTACTGGTAGTGGTTCTGGAAATTTGTTCAACTTTAACTGGTGGCAGTTTACTAAGAATTAGAAATGGAATTATCGCCATTTTATGAGACTGCTCTTTGTACGAGGTTTACGTGATTTCATTGTTAAATAACCATCTCTTAACAAGAGGAGTTTGCGCCATTCTGTATTAAGCACGACATATAATTTATAAATGAGATTATCTAAGTTTATACTAAATAAACCTACACACAAAAGAGACTGATTGCCTTACTTAGCGGTTTCTCCGAAAGAATCTTCCTTTCGAGCGGACTGCTTCAAGAAACCGAGCCAGACGACCACGCGGTTCCTCTCGATCCGGTGTTTGTATGTTGAACACGTCCAGGTCAAATGCCATTAAGTGAATATTTCCAAGCGCCATTGGGTTGGAGTTTGTCTTGACCTCTCTTAAGAAGTGTCAGCATGACTAAAGCTTCCCTGAAGACTTCAATGTGCTTCCCTTTCCTCACTTGACCGGACGTCGCTACTCAAGCTTTCCTTGTTGACGACTGGACCCATAGATGGATGACAACGGTCCCCGGCGCCACGTCGCTATATTCGGATGGATGAACGTTGTTCGGATTCATGGACATATCCATCTTCAGGTTCATTGCCTCGGGGTATAGGGGCACTGATAGTGATCTTTGCCGGTGTCTTGATTCGAGACAGTGATTCTCTCAACTGCTCATCATTCAACTTCGTGATATCGAAAAAGCCCTGAAACATGTTCTCCCCGCTTCCTTCATATAACAGAGTCATGTAACGTGCAGCAATCCAGATATTAGGAGTCTTGAGACTTTCTAAAAGGTCAATACACAAGCCATGAAAGTTTATACATTTGAAATTATGCCTCTCAGCATAATACATAATACCAGTGGGCAATGATCAAGGCAATTCTTCCAGGAATACAGGGCTTAGGGACAACTCAACGTGTCTACCATAACGGCAAAAAGCCGGCGGTTGAACAGGAACTTTTGATCGCGCCGAGTAGGATAGTGGCTGTTTATAAAAGCCAAGGAACGCATTCAAGGTGAATGCATCCGTGAATGTGAACGTGGTGGACTCGTAGATTGATTGCAGACATTCTGAGGATCTTCGAGTCAGTCAGTGAATAGACAAAACGAGAGATATTTCCTTTCTCTTACACCAGCTTACCTGGCAGCAGCATGCTTATATATGGGCTCCATATAGATGACCTTGGTCCTTTTGACGATCCATAGGTAGTCCAGCAAGGATCTCCAGAAGTGGATGTTTCAATATCAGTTTCCGCATCTTCACCATATACCTCTCCAACACGCTCACCGCAAGCCCAGTGGTTCTTCCAAGCAGAATATAAACGCAGAACATACGACCTATTTTTAAAGCTTTTCCCCAAGGGGACTTCAAGTTGAATCCTTGTCACATCTATCTCCTCTTGGAGCTTGTCCTCAACGTCAAATGGCGTGGTGCATTTCCAGCGACAGAAATGTGAAGTAGTCGGGTTTTCCTTCTGTTGATGCCAGATGATTTCTTGTCGAAGTCCGCATAAACGCCAGAGTTCGAGATAGATGTTATCGCGTACTTCGCGTGGCAGTCGCGTGATCAAGGCAGAATTGAGCTGAGGATCTAAAGATTTGGGGGCCATGTCTTGAGATTGGGAATGTTTGTCCTTTCGCAGGCAGAATCTGTATAGCCATGAACTATGGCTGAGATATTTAAACAGGATAAGAAGATAAGTCATATCATGATTCAAGCGAAGGATCGTGCAAGTGTTGGTTGAGGATCAACAGATGTTCGGCAGTTACGCGATTGGCATAAGTCGTGTATCCCTGTTCTTGTTTAATTGTCTTTATCTCTGTGCCGCATCCTTCTCATGCTGTTAAAATTGGGCTTTAATCGAGTCTTTACAACGTTATGGCGTAAATTAAGGAGAATTGACAAACTTGGATTAACGGGCAATGGCTTATATCTTGAAGTGAGGGTAATGTTTCTTCTGATATTGAAGAAAAGATGATTTGACAAACTTTTATATACAATTAGCTACAGGTCTCACGATATTGAGAAGCCTGAACCATGAATATGTCTTAGATATCTAACAGGAGCCGTAGAACGATAGAAGTGGTTAGTATCACGCTTCATATTAAATGCCAATCGGTTGCATTACACGTGATAGAAGAGTATCAGCAGCATTCCAAATACTAATTCTACAGCTAATTAGATGCATCTACGCCAAGATGATAGATATTTGCATATATTTGACACCTCTGCATTGCTTGAGGCCTTCAATTGAGCCACTGTCTGACCGCCAGTATGACGTGTACCGGTGAGACGTGAGACCAACACCCGCTGTACTAAGAATTGCACATAGTTCTCGTGCTACCTTCAGCGTATCTCAAATAACTGGAATAACAGTACTCTGAAACTTCCTGCCCACGTGCAATAATTCTATCAATTTTCTTAGCTTATAGGAATAACTACCTACATTCTACAGCTGATAGCAGATCAACCCATGAATGTCGGGGTTGATAGAATCTTACTGATCTGACATGAAATTGGAGAAGATAACAGGGCGTCAATAGCCAAGAGGGGTAGCCGTGATTTGGTGGAGGCGATGTGCTGTGTAATTGCCAACGCTGGTACAAGCGTTGAGTATCAGTCATAACCCCGCCTTTACGGGGAACTCCGTAGATCTCTAATCTAAGCACTACCGAATCCTACCTGCAACAAACTATTTCAAGTCCAAACTCCAACAATCTCGAATATTATCAGTCATATTATCATCACTGTCAATATGGATGCCGACAGAGACTACCTTCTTTCCCTTCAAGCTGTCCGAGACCATGCTTCCAAGGTCCTTGAGGCTGCAAAGCAAGGAAACCTAAAGCACTTCGATTATGATGAGAGCCGCATGAACCAAGTTGCAGATTACGTGTCCAAGGTCATCGATGTAGGCATTCCCCCAACAAAGATATCTTATTTATCCTCGGAATTAATGTGCTTTAAAGCGTGATTTTGGCCCCAACAAATACGACACCATCCCCCCTCATGGTCGCTGGCAACATTTCGAAGTCGGAGGCGTTCCGCGAGTCAATTCTCTTGTCAAACAATGGAATGGCATCGACAACATTGAGATCACGCGCCGACTAGTTGATCTCTTCTTTGTCTCAGTTCTTCTTGACGCCGGAGCCGGTGATGTTTGGCGTTTCAAGGAGCCTGGTACTGGACAGGAAGTCATCCGAAGTGAGGGCATCGCCGTGGCTTCATTGCACATGTTTACAGCAGGGTCTTTTAGCTCTGATGGTTCATTGAAGGAGAAGGTCGATGGTGAGTTTGATCAACATTTAAAGCTATAAAGCTAAAGGGTCGATATAGGAAATGGACTGGCTCAACTGAAAGAGTCGGACTTTGCCAACCACTTCCAAGTATCAAACGACAATCCCATGGTCGGAGTTTCGTCCCGAGTTCAGCTTCTACAAGCTGTCGGCGCTTCTTTGCTCAAGCTACCCTCAGTCTTTGGAGAGGAGGGCCGACCAGGAAATCTTGTTGGTAGGTTTACTCAAGCAGTATGCCCTAACCGCGTCTCATGCTCATCACCATCTTCCAGACTACCTCACCTTAAAAGCTTCCGGCTCCAAGGTTCTCAACTACGAGCAACTTTGGTCCTCCTTGCAAGACCTCCTCATTCCTTCATGGCCAGGCAACCGAACTGTTTTCAATGGCCAACCGATTGGTGACGCGTGGCCTCTTCAGGTTCTCGCTGAGATTACCGACAAGGAAGGCGATTCGAAGCCCAGAAGCAAAATCCAGCCTTTCCACAAACTCACTCAGTGGCTCGCTTACTCACTGTCTGTGATTTTCGAGAGACAGTTAGGTTACACCTGGGAAAACATGCATCTCGGAACAGGATTGCCTGAATACCGCAATGGCGGTGTATTCGTTGATCTGGGAGTCTTGAAGCTGAAACCCAATGATCTTAAGGCCGGCAAGGAGAATTCAGGTCAGGAACTTCCTCAGTTTGATGCCTCAGATGATGTCATCGTTGAATGGCGTGCATTGACTGTAGCATTGTTGGATGAACTACATAAAATGCTGCAAGAGAACTACAAGCCTCGTGGAGTCACATTGAGTCTGCTTCAAATGTTGGAAGCTGGAAGTTGGAAATCTGGTCGGCAGTTGGCTGCTGAGCTGAGACCTGATACTAAGTGCAGCCCGATCTTGGTTGTCAGCGACGGCACTCTCTACTAAGCTAAGCGAATGGCAGAAAGCAACGAGAGTATTAATTGAACATATTTAATCCATATCATACTCTATTTACCTTATGTGCATAATGGCAAGATGGCAGTCGACGTATCGAGCTTGACTCAGTGCGGAGAGATCCGTCGGACTCAGCCGATAACCGCTTGGAGCTACGGGGGCAGATAAGCATCGATCCGATCGCGGGGGTTGCGATAGCATAAAAACCATCATCTCCATTGCTTCATAAATATCGAGTTATGCATAATTTATGTTATACACCTCCTCAGAGTACCCTGTAAGGTGAATTCACCATCATTTTTACAAATCTATTAAATGATGACAGACCCTCCCAGCTTAAAAAAAGTTCTTCTGCAAATAATTTCTGCAGTCCATCCGCCGGTAATTAAATCGTGAGATTCAGGAACGATATGGCTGCTGCAAGGAGTTTGCTATCAGTGAACAATAAGATTCACAAAAACAAGAGAGGCTGCATAACTTACCCTCAGTCATAGCCTCTTCCTGGTTTACCATAGTTCGGATGACCTCTGCCTTTACTCTCCATGATAGCGAGACCTTCGCCTTTTTTCGACTCAACCAGACTCATACCCATGAGTTTCTCGTAAAATGGAACAGATCTTTCCCAATCTCCCGTATACAACATAGCGCGTCTCAAATCCGGCATCTCATCCAGAACTTCCTGGATGCAACGAACCATCCAGCTACCAATGCCATTTCCTTGGCATGCTGGGTCAACCCAAACATCTGTGAGATATGCAAAAGTAACATAGTCTGTCACTAATCGGGCAATTCCCACTAGCTTTCCCGACGATGCTGTCTTGGACTCTGACTCATCATAGACTCCAAAGGACAGTGAGTTGTAAAATGCTTCTTTGAAAGCTTCTGGAGACAAGGCATTGGCCCAGTAGAAGCTCTTAGAGTCGAATATCTCGGTAAGTCGAGAGATAGGAAAGAGGCTCGGGTCTGTGGATATGAGGAATTGATCTTTCCTCCAAGTTCGAGACTGAAGATTTGACTTTAATGACATTGTGACGTTGCTTCAAGCAGTACAGGTAGGGAGGGAGCAAGGCGAATTGAAGATGAGAATAATTCTGTATATCTATCTTCCAGTAATGTCTTAATGTCTTATATATTGAGAGAAATGAGTCATTTCTATAAAGAGATGCGCCCTTCAATCTGCTAGCTAAAGTGGGTTGGCAAGAAACTAGCTCGGATCATTGCCGATGACACTTCGGAGGTGCCGCCGAGAACGCCAAGACATACTTTTTATGACTCCCATAGATCTATAGAAATAAATAGAATATTCTAAAGAACAGCAGTCTATTAAGAACCGTTCATCCGATTCTTTCGATCTTTTTCATCCGTTTCAAGGCGCTCAAATAATTGTTCAAGCGGAATCGCCATTGGAAGTTAAGGAGTACAACCAATCCCTGTGTAAGAACCCACTCTACGAAGTAAATGTATTCCAATATTTAGGCCCCAAGTTGCGAAATCGACAACAAAGCCGGCAAGCAAGTTTGCCTGGGGAACGTTGAAGATGAAGGTGGATTCCGCCCTTTAATGCTTTTCGTCGCCGTCGACTTTATTTTCACGACCTAAGGGTGACATTGTTGTCCGGGTCAGTTATTCTGTGGAAAGTCGCTCAAAAGAGAAATGCCCCAACACTATAATACGTTCATCACAGCCAGCGATTTGTACTGAATCAAGCGCAAGAGTTGGTGTTTACAAGACCTTCATTGGTTGAACTAGCAGTAACTAATAGTAAGTTGGCCAAAGTCAGACGAGATGCCTTATCGTTCGTGATAAGGGAAATGATGATAAGATAACAATCTGGACCGTTTGACAAGCATTGATTGACGGTAGGCTCTGGCCTAGCTCGTTGGTCGCAACCATAATTTCATTGAATGGCTAACTCTGACAGATTCCATAAGTAAGAATTGAGGAGAGAGACAATCAGTTCATATCAAAATGAAAACCGTATAATAATGAATGTCATCCAATAAAGGTTATTACCGATTAAACAGTGAAGCCAGGGCCTGAATCCTTCCATCGTGTTTGCTCCAGTTGCAAGCAACAATCATTCTCGCCCCCAACGGACCCCACCTATTGTATGTGCCACAAGCTCTGCCAAGTGTCGGGCGTAACAATTGCTGACCGGTCTTGCCTTGACAGGCTTTTTGTCCGACAGATATCTGAATGTTACTGGATATAATGCAACTCGTCAGACTAGTGTGATTTGACAAAAAGGCTGGTGGCAGGGGCCATGCTTCCTACTTAGCATAAGTCGTCGCACCATGGTGGTATCTCGCTTGCACAAAGCTCTGCTAGCCTGGATTTCTTTTCTGTCTGCCTGAGATGGCGGGCCATTACACACTTTCTCGGACTAGTTGGAGGAGATGTTGCCAATAACAGTAACCTGTGCGATGTCGATCAGAGTACAAGTAATCATCGTCTTGGCTCAGGCTCTGGTGCTTGTATCACCAACTCGATACAAACACTCAGCAACTGAAAAGTTTGAATCTTCGAAATAAAGAAGTCTGTGAAGGGCTGTGGACAGTGTTTAAGTATATAATCACGGAGCGGAGTTCGTCGTTCCAGGAATATTAGAAATGGGGCATTGTTACCAACTTTGACTGCCAAGCATAGCAAAGGCCTCAACTCAGCCTTGTGCAGCAGTATGACATCAAGCTGAACAACCATCACTATAATTAGCCTATAGAAATGTGCGGCGCGGAGATGAATCGTCCCGGAGGCTCAGGGCCTGCTTCACTGGGCTGAAATTTGCTTGGCAAGTAGTACTTAGTTAAGGTAGTGTCTCCTTTTCCCCCCTCTTTCACCCTCACATCTCGATCATCAACCCAAAGTCAAAGAGAGGGCCTTCGACTTGGAAAGGGAATATCGCTGATACGATATTCTCCTCAGAAGTGAAACAGAGGGATGGAGGTCCCATACGCCCCCATGACCGATCCTCGGCCACTACCAACCAAAATGGTAGAAAAGCGCGCCGATGACCTTATCTCAGGTACACTCACAGTCACTGTTGCTCCTGACCCAACATGTGGATTCGACAAGAACGGGGATGCTGTCTGGGTATGCGCCGGAGGCCGTCCCTGTTCATGGGAGGCAGGCCAACTCGATCGTTTCTGGTGTAATTGGAGTGTAATCTATACCACCTGTTTAGACAGTACCGACTACTTCGACTCATCTGTCTGCGACGACGCATGTGCCGCAAACACTCGCATAGGTGCTTGGTAAGATAATAACTACATTGTTCCTTTCTCTTTATCCGTCTTACTCACGGTCACACCTATAGTACACAATCGACAAAGCCCATCTGCAATACTATTGGGCTTGGTGACGGTGTCTTCTCATATGCATGCGGCTCAAGACCAAGGAATGAAACCATCAGTAGTACACGGTCTCTAGGACGTCGGAACTTTAGTACCGTGGTTTTCGTTGATGGATCTTCGACAACACAGTGGGACACGGCATCGACAATAGCCGAGTCATCTGAGACTGCGTCAACAACGGCAGAACCCACTGAAACCACTACCTCTGCATCCTCTGGAGGTTCTGGAGGTGGTACTAATGTTGGCGCCATTGTCGGCGGTGTGATTGGCGGTCTGGCTGTCCTTGGCCTCATCGGATTGGGAATCTTTGGTCTCATTGTTCTACGTCGTCGAAGCGGAGGCAAGACTACTCCACCCGAAGCCAATCCTAGCTTAGGGTCTCAGCCTCATTCTCCGAACGCGCAAGATAAAGCTCGATATTCAGGAATACCTCAAGCTGGAGCATACGGACCATACACAGACCCTCCTAACCAACCGCCCATGTATGCGATGCAGCCTCACCCGAGTAGTCTAGGCGTTCAAGGGTCACCTCCAATGTCTGCTCCCTTTCAAGGGCCACCAAACCCCAACAGTCAAGAGCTCGACGGAGGGAGGGGTCACCATCGTGGTTCGATACATGAGATTGAATAGAGTCTCAATATATCCGAGACAGGGAGTTCATGATGGATGGCTGTTGAATCGTGATGATAGCAGGTGTTGGCAAGCAGCGTTTGATTAGTGTTTTTTGTCCAATTCTAATATTCCTTGAGTATAACGTTTAACAGAGTATTAAATAGATAGCTAAATGATTATTAATAACACTACCTGATTTAAAGGTTAGAGGGGTGAGCCTTTCTATCTATTTCACGACGTCTGGTGCCATCTGGGACTTGAGTATGTTCAGAGTAATGACAATATAGCAGCTAGTGGTGCCACTACATGGAACATTAGGTACTACTAATCATCATAGATATCATCTCAGTCGAAAGACTTAGTAGAAAATTGAAGGATATGGTGACATAGCATAAATACAATATTTATTTTCCTACTTGCGACTCCTACTCCAAGCAGAATCGTTAAAGCTTGTCTTGAAGCCGGTCCACCCGACCGACTCCAAGTCTTCAGAGACTTCCAAACCATGTAATCCGTCTTTTTATCTGTGACCTCAAGTCTTGCATCTGCCTCCAATCCTCAGATCTATACGCCATGGACTGTGAACCTCCTGTCCATGGCTCGTCACGTTCAAGGCAAGCATCTACCATACGACATTGTCGTTCAAACAAATAAGAACAAGTATGAACAACCGTGACCAATCGGATATCATCCAGTCCAACATCAACAGAAGATAAAGTTTGGGCGTCTTTTTTAGCGTGACGCAAAATCTCAGCCTCGTCCTGTAAGTCAGCCAACACCATCGCGAAGGTGCTGAGTAAGAGAATCTGACAAGCAGCCATAAGATACTGTGCCACACTGTTGCGTATCGGGCTTGGGGTTCCGACGACCGTCTGTGCTGATAGCGCGACGCTAGTGAGTTTGGATGAGCATAGTAGAAGTTCATAGAGAACGTTGTCGTTTGGCTGACCATCGCTGACGGCTGTAAGACAATTAGGAACGCTCCAATGGCCATGTGAGTCCATCGAAGACTCCATAAGCCATGAAGTGACGTATTTGAAGGTATCGTCATCGACTAAAGTTGCAGGCTGTGTCTCTTGGTTACATCGTAACCACTTGGTCGCTCGCATCTGATTCAACTCGACACTGTTGCTGTGAAGAAGATGAAGCCTTTGAACGAGTTTGGACAATTCATACATACGACCATCATTGAAAGACATTTCATGTGAAAGGTCCATTGATCCGAGCGGAAAACCCGATAAATCAGGTTGAAACATGTCCGATGAAGCATCGTAAGATTCCATCTGAATCATGTCTGTTGGGGCACTTGAAACTAGGCTTGGCATAGCCAAGCACTGGTAGAAATGATGACCGTCCGCTTGTTCGTGTAATGCCTTGACTGTGTCACAGTTGGTCCATGAATCTGGGTACGACTCAGCCAGGCCCTGGAGCGAACTCGGTGTTGAGTAGAGATCACCCAATGTGTCCATTTCGTTGTTAACCGACGAGATAGGTGTAAGAGGCTGGTAGGTAACTGAGTTGGCAGACCCGAGGACGTGGTTACAATTGACGTCGTTTGGTGGGGTCATGGGTTGCACAGAGATTGAAGATCCAGCCACGCGGTTGCGACGATTGAGTGTTGGACGACCCTTTGGAAGGCTGAAGCTGTAGACACATTCGTTTCCTTTTCGAAGACAGCGGTTGCATATCCCTGTTCCATTACTTCCAGAACGGGTGCATCGCAGTTTCTGACCATGACATCGATCGCATGATTGACGCCGCGAAGGTGCATTTACGCCCCTTGATATTGGGCTTGTCGCTGCCGTTGCTGCCTGCATGTTTTTCGGGCTCGCATTTGGTATCATGACAGACAGAAGAGTAAGATAACTGCCTCGGGACAATTAAAAATGTGTTTGTTGTAAATGTCTTGGCAGAAGAATACTTCGTAGGGCTTGTTGGGGGTTAAGACTGTTACCGAACATAAAGAAGGAAGCGCCACCAAATCCTTCGAAATTCCAAAAGTGGTTCCATGATTGTTATTTAAACCTATCGCAAGTCAAGCTGGCAATGGCTAGATTTAATGTGATTCCACAGTGCATCTGACATATTCCAGATGCATATAAGCAGCCACTGAACGCATCCACGATGGCCTCTAATTCATTCTTGCATGTTGCTTTCTTCAGCTCTTGAGCGATGTCTTAGTTGCACAGGTAAGAACAGTGGGGATACGTATGACTCAACGATTCTAACACTTCGTACCCTTTGCATGAGGCACAAACAAGTGACTTTGGATCAAAGCGCTCCATAACGCCCTTTGGGAATATAGAGAATATGATCTGAACAGCCACGCATCGGGGATATCCCCAGTAAAGCTAAGCCTGCTGTCGATCAGTGCATACAGATCAATAGTTGCACAACTGGGCCAATCATGGTTGCCCGAAGACTTGTCTGGGGCGCAGGCAGAATCCGACATTTACAAGCGTGACTGAACCTGAGACAAGGACCGCATTAACTTGAAGCCGCGATTAGCTCTCTACCAATCAGTCAAAATCCGTTAAGCTGACCTGCAGCAAGTAAGATGGCCATATCCGACTGCCGGGGCTCTTAGAATGTCATAATTCTCGCTGAATAAAACATTCACCGGCCTATCATGTGTCAAGAGTGTCATCTAAACTGTATTTTCTCGGTCCCGAACGGAATTTCGGTACCCCTATACGACAGTCAAGAAGCCGTGACCTGGATATCCTGCACATAGCACCCGCCTGCACACAGGCTATGTGGATAATTCTCCGTACTAGCGCGATAAGAATAGCATATGAAACGCCAATACATTAAACTAACCAGCATATCCGCTGTATTATCCAGTGGCAATGACGTCTAGAACACATCTTCTATCAAGGATTGGCCTGCTAGAGAAGGCTTGAAAGGATGGCCTCACAATCCTTTACGATAAATAGTTCAATCAAACCCTTTGACCGAGAAATCCTTCATTGATCGATTGAGGGGGCATGATTTAGATGTAGCCAAGCAAATGCTACAAATACTTTATGGTGAGATTATTCTGCCACCTTAGTTTCCCCAGTTACTTGCGCCTCATCCTTATGACATATCTCTTTGTCTGGACAATCTGGCCGCAGTGAAGGAGGGTCAGTAGCATTAACATTCCAGGCTGGACGTGCCGACTTATCCTTGGCCAGTGCTCCTTGTTAATCCACTTAAATGCTACAGGAAGCACGCATCCGGTGAGCATGTTACAATATCGGAATAAACGAGTGAACAGGGCATTTCGTCAGGTAACACTAACTATTGTTTCATATGAACGAGAAGAGTCCCGGAAAGAAAGGTCAACAATACACAAGGTTTAGACAACATTCCAGATACGAAAGCTATAGCTATATTTCTTGTGAAGAGTGATCTCAAATAATAGTTTGATGAACTTCAAGCTTCTAGTTTATACAAAATATTGATATGTAATAACTTTGAAAAATAAATGTATAGAAATATTGTGCATTTAACTATCTAAAGGAATGCAGCAACTATATAGATGCGGCAATAATCTTGTCTGCCATTCCAGGTAGTGTATCCTCCACCACGTCCATCTTTCCAAAGATATCAGGTAGCTCCTCACCCTCCAGCGCAGTACAATAAGCTGTCTTGAATCTTTAACACGGTCAAGTCAGCCAGACGTACACATGGAAGCCGATGAGAAATACTTACCCCACGGTATGTGCTGTTGAGGCGTCCCAGAGATGTGCAGCTGCGAACCAAGGCTTGCCACCATCTGCAGTGAGCTTTTTCAGGATTGGTGTATATGCCTCAGGTGTTGGCTTGGCTAGGCCCGCTGAATCGCATGATAGGATATTTTCAGCTGGCATATCGACACCTCCTCGCGAAAAGTATCCTCCAACACGAGCAATATCTCCAGCTGTAAAACAATAAACAGTAAAACCAGCCTCCCGAAGCTTGCTAACACATTCAGCAGCTCCCTCTCGGAGGTTCAATTTCTTCCACTCATTGACTAAATAAGAAACATCCTCCTCGCTTGCGAACGATCGCGGGTTCTCAATGCCAGCGTAATGAAGACAACGGTAGAATAAAGACTCAAAGACCTTGTAGAAAACGACGTAACGACCAGACATGGAAAGATAGGTGTATTCGCGCTCAGCAACTTCTAGCCAACAGCAGCCGAGAAGCTTTGGTTGGATTCCTCTGGGACGGAGCTTGTCGCCAAGGCGCTTGTCGATGGCCTCGAAAAGGTGCTCATATGAGACAAGGGTGCCGACGACGTCGAATACAACGTTCTTGGAGGTTGCCATGATGAATGATATGGTTAAAGATATCACAAAAGCTGAGAATACGTTGTTTCTATTGACAACATGTTAAAGTTCATGTTTAATAGTCTGTTTATTGCTAATATTGCGATCCTCAGCATTGTTGCGTTAGTTGTCAGGCTTCCCCGCACCAACAGCTGAACAAGGTACCCGTATTCACTGCAACCATATCTTATACGCCCCAGAGATATCATCGGTTTCCGGCGCCGATGCCGGACTTTCAACAATTTCAAGACTTGGCTCACCGGGCCGGCTTGGGATCTTCACCTTGTTGTCCCTATCGTCACCTGGCTTCATTGTCGACCCCTCACCTAGCTTATCGCGAGGCCGGACTATCATTACCGGCCCGGCTATTGAACTTTGTTGATTCATGATCATTTCGGAAACTCATTTCCTTCAAAGTCGATTCAAGAATGTAGAATTTGGTGTAAACAACATCCATCACGAAAACAATTGTGAAATATTGAGCAATGAAGAAGAAGGTTTTATAGAGATATACGCTAAATAACAATCAAGTAAAATCCAGGATACATGGTGTTGCCCATTCGATACTTCCAAATAGCCCTCAGCCATCTCGCGAGCTCACCAGTTTGTCTCAGAAGGAGGAGTCATCATAAAGCCTTGATCCTCAATCTGAATATCAGGCAACACGTTAATAGAATCCCCCATCTCGAGACCGTCAGAAACTTGTCTCGTCCAATTGACCAAATCTTCCACTATATCTCCAATATCTGGCCAGCTAGTTGATGCCCCAGGCAACGTGGTATCAGGCGACTTCTCGGCTTCTGATCCGTTCGGAACAGATGATGGCTCTGTATTCGCATTCTTGGAACCAACGCATAGAGATGCCCATTCTTTGAAGCGGTTATAACTGTCTTCGAGCTCTTGTTTATCTGAGTTATTCCTAGCGGACACTTCGATATTCTTCGTATGAAGCCGACGAATTGCCTGCTCAATAGTCTCGATCAAGGCGGTTTCCGATTTAGTCGAGTCGTTATTACCGATTGACATGAGCTTGATGAACTTTAGTCCCTGTGAAATCGCCAGTCTCAAACGGTTGGTACTTTTGCTCAGACTCTGAGCGAGAAGAAGCAGAAGAGCTGCGCGACAAGAACTGAACTCGGTGTAACTTTCTCGGGCAAGTCCTGTCTCGTCGTGGAGGAGTTCTAGTAGATTTATCACACTGAACGCAGCTTCCATGGCATCCGATACCAGAGCGGCGCGCCGACTTTGACGTTGGGAGGTTGGATCACGATTTGAGTCAAAGAATATGAAGGGCCTTCCTGTAAACATCTGGACGAGGTTGTAATTGAGCTTCAGGTGTACGTTGGACCGGAAATGAGGCGATGATGTCGATGGGTCTTGCCTATCTTCTGGAAGAGTCGACCACCATTCGATGAGCCTCTCGCGGATAGATAATAGCCTTTCAAAGTAAGTCGTTTGTAAGTCCTTGGGACATCGCTTGAGGAAGGTTCTACAGTCTTGTTAGGTCTATTGTTAAGTAAATTGAAAGGGAGGGATAGCGTACAAAGCCGTTGCAACATCCCCAAGACCACCTGTAAGATGTATCAAGGCTAGCATGTTGTCAAATCTGGATGGCTGGTCGTCTTGTTGAGATTCATGCAGGTCCGTTGGTAGGTCGGCGTCCATCTCGATGGCAGTTATAGACGCGGGTCTACCATGCAACACACTCACTCGTCTGTCACCCATTAGCATTATGCGCTTCAAGGATCCCAGTGACTGCATACCTCTCCACAGTAACTGCTGTCCACCATAACCGATTCCTCATCTCGACTGTCCCTTCGTCAAGTGCGACATCTTTGTGCTTTCGGTGCATGCCATTCTGTATAGCCATTTTGATAGCCAGGCCTAGGTATGTATATGAGAGTCCATGTGTATCAATAGGCAATGTGTAATGCGCCAGAAGCAAGCAAGCCTGTACACTCTCAAGTGAAGCTAGGGTGATTATATCGGGAAGTAACGTAGTGGCTGCTTGATAGAAGATCGTCCCGGCGTCTTTATCGGTATCCTTATTTGCATCATCGCCAGGCTCCATGATACATATTTCTCCAGAATCCATATGTGCAAACTGAGTACCGACAGCCAACACCAATACTACCGAGCAAACCCAGGCAGCCGACGAACTACTCACACTTTCCGGTGCCTTGTATAACAAGTCAAGCTTCTCATATAGCCATGCTTCCTCGATAAAGAAGGAATTGACCTGGGCAAACTCGAAATACACCCTTGCAAGAAAATCTGCGATACTCTTCGGGGGCAAGATACTCAGCACATCTTGGACGCGAGAGCCTGGGCCCTGAAGTTGAGTAGCTCGCCAGTACTCCATACATTTTGGCCTTTTTGACGGCGGGCCGGAGTCATCATCATTGATGCAGTGATCAACCTTTTGTCGTACTTTATGTGAGAAGTTCCAATGGGAAAACTCGCCAGAATAATCTGTCACCATGTTAGATGCTTGTATGCAACGTGGATTTGGGTGCTTACGGGATGCACCTCCAGCTAGAGGTTTGACTGTGAAGCTCTCCCCCTGCAGCACCGTAGCATCATCGACTGACTGGTGTTCACTGTTCATCTTGCCATTACTGTGACCATGGCCTGATGTGATTTCATGAGATGCGCTCCAAGTCTACCTTACCCCTCTTACAAAATACCCCGGATATCCACTTCCCTTATCAAACCCGGGTCCCTCGTATCTATTCTACCGGCTATCTGACGTAGATCAACCCCTCACCTTTTACCAAGACCTTGGCTCCGGAGATAAACATGGCACTTTTGCCAATTCCCTCTATCAGGGTCGTAATTGTGCGCCCGAGTCAGGGATCTTACATATGTACAGTACATACTAGCTTAGCTGTAAGTTTGCCTCGGCTGGCTAGGGTGACGTTTGGTTGCATCGCTCCTACGAACTAGCTCTGTGAGGGTGTCTTCGTCAGACTTGCCTAGCGTGAGGGGTAAGGATTAAGACTATCATTTTGGGGTAGCATTGGGATACATCGCTTCATTTGGAAGGACTCATGACTAGCTGATACGGGCTTCTAAGATAGCACCAAAGCTTATGGAGAGTCATGCCGGATCTCGGCATTCGTCACTGCTGGTTGAGCACAACATATGCAAAAGTCTGTATCATGAATTATTATCATGTCTCAATTCATATGGAGGGAATTGAACCCCAATACATTTGCTCTCCTAATTATACACTAAATTAGATCTTGGCACCCTCCCGTCTTTGAACTGTCCGCCAGCTGTCCAGAATGACATTCTTTTTGCTATCCAACCTTTCTTGTGTAGCCTCGTAGACCTTTGGAATACCAGTGCTCTTGTAACTCAATCCTTCCAGCACCATTGAAGCAATTCCCTTGGCGGAAAGGAATATTTGTGGCATGCCATGTCCGTTGAACCCAGCAATGACAAATTGATTCTGTTTTCCTGGAACACTACCAACGTGAGGCATTCCATCAGATGAGTATCCCATGACTGTCGAATGTTAGTAACTATTTCTGTAACGTGATTCAAGTCGGGGTTAAGTTAACTCACCTCCAGTCCAAACCTTGGACGTGTAGGCACCACTATCTTCCCATCCACGGAAGACACGCTGCATATATCCATCAAAATGGTTCTTTGCCAGCTCAATCAACTTATCATCTTCAACATTATTATACCAACTCTTCAAGTCATGGTAATAAGCTTGTCTCGCACCACCGACGATAATGCTACCATCAAGTCTTGGAATAAGATACTCATACTCAGTATCTGACCAACGAAGGATGTACGAGTTAGGTAGTGTCGGAGCTGGACTCTTTCCAGGCTTGATGTGGCTGCAGATTCCCCGCACTGGGACGATCTTGTCCACGAACTCGGGTAATAGAGTGGATGCGTAGCCGTTAGTTGCATGGATGATCTTGGTTGCGCGGATGCTGCCCCGTGGCGTTGTTAGTGTGTAGTAGCCTTCCCCATCGGGGGTATTAGTAGCTGCCGTTACTGGTGTGTGAGTTTGCACATTGACGCCAGCATCAATGGCCTTGGATAGCAGTTGAAGGATCAGCTTGTACGGCCATACGGTTCCTGCTGTGTATGAGAAGCAGGCCTTGACACCTTTCACTCCAGACATCTACGGTAGTCAGTATCATCAGCCTCTCGTGGGATGGATTACTTACTTGTTCAGCCTCAGCTCCTCTAGCAAAGTAAACATCCTGCATCACAGAAACATTGTTCTTTCTGAGTAAGTCGACTCCCGCTTTGAGACGGTCGGCGATAGCATCCGACATCAATGCATCAACAGCACGTGTCAAGACAAAGTCGCACTCGATACCCTCTTTCTCAATAGCATTTTTGACAGCGACGAGGTTTGCGGCTTCAAACTCTGCCACCTCCCTCGCGGCTTCAACGCCATTGGTAGCAACGAGAGTTGTAGGCCGACTGTAAGGATCGGGCTTAAGATGGCCACCTGTAAGAATGTTAACATCATGCTTAACTCATTGTGTAGTGGAGCGGGCTTACCATTGCGTCCAGTAGCACCAGAACATGCTTGACGAGCTTCAAGAATCGCAATCTTTGGTGGTGTAACTCCTCGAGCTTTGCATTGTTCAAGAATATGATAAACTGTCGCGACTCCGGCATATCCAGCACCAATAACCGCAATATCAACCTGAGCTGGCAGTTCAGGTGTTGAACGGTAGTTGTCTAAAGGGTGGGGGTCAGACCTCCAAAAGGAAGTGGTGGCGTTGTCAACGGGCAGCGGAGAAGGGGGCATGACTGCTGAATCTGTGCTGTAGCGGAGGAATTGTGCTCTGTTTAGGTGCTGTTATCGAATTATTAGGTACAGAGTTGGGTGTAGGTGTCCTCAAGCGTTATAAACTTGAGGATTAACCCCCACTTTACCCCATACAGCGATTATGCTACTGTACTTCATGCGGCCAATGTAACCCCACCAACAAGGGATCCAATGATTACGACTTATCTTACATGGATAAGGATAGCCGAAGTTAATTCTACAGTACATTTATCCCCTATTAATTGGACCGGCCCGGTTGTCTGCGGGGTAAGAGATACCGTATCTGTAGATACTGACGTAGCATCAACCTTGCTAAAGACTCGGGCCTTATTAAACCATGCCGAAACTACTTCACCGATAGGCCATAGATTGCAATCTAGTCACCGGCCCGGTTGTACAAGTAAGCCTGAATAGCACACTATGGATACATTTTCCTTGTTTTATGAAGCCTTTTTAGATACATCCGTGGCTGTCACGCCGCTTATCTATATCGGGTACTTTGCATGAAAATCCGGGGTATGGGTGTCCGTTATCTGGACGAGTCTGGGTTAACCTACCACACCGTGAAGGTCTGTCTCGGTATCAGAGTTGCAGCAGGGAATGGGTTGTAGTTATCGCGTTGGGGGAAGTGTCTCGTCGTTAGTGCCTAGACAAAGAGCGAATGGGAGCTTTTGTATTACGATTAGCAAAAGTTATTAATTATATACACCTCAACACCTATTTGCCTTGATTAGAGTCTCATCCAATTTGCTTTCAGGTCTTACAGTTTAGGCAATATGGCTACTTCAAAGACACCAGACAATACCAAAGTTCCCGACGACAATGATCTTGCTCCAACCACCAGTTACGTCTATCACGAGGACACCGTTGAAGAAATTGATCATGGATTCCTTAACGCATCCAAGTCCACCAAGTTCTACAGAGGCGTTCTATTCCAAATGATCCTTTTTGGAGCGTATGTTAATCATTCCCAATTCACCTGCCGTAACTGACTTCTCCAGTCTTTCATTTGTAGGCCCAGCCATGTCCGACGCCATCTCCAACCTTGGAGGTGGTGGCCTCTCGACCCCATACCTAGCGAACTTGGCGACCGCACTAAACTACATGGCTGGCTGTTTACTTACACTATTGGGTGGACCGTTGATTAACAAGTTTGGCATCAAATGGTCTTGTATGATTGCAGCAGTGGCAATGCCACTTTCAGGATCTGCCTTTTATGTCAGCGCAAAATATGATGTAGATTGGTATCTTCTTTTTGCTAAGCTACTCACGGGATTTACTACTGGGTTTCTATACGTTGGCGAAACTACCGCTATGCTGTCATATCCCAAGCCAAATGACAGAGGCTTCTATCTTGGTAAGTCTACTTGAGTGCATACAAGAAAGATTTGCTAATGGAAGGGGCAAGGTATCTGGTCTGCCATGCGAAACTCGGGCAGCGTTATCGGCGGAGCGATTAACTTTTCCAATAACCACTCCGAGGCCAATGCAGGCGGTGTTGCATGGTCAACATATCTCATTTTCGTTGGATTCGGTGGGTGGTCCCTATGACAGGACCTTGGAAGGGAAAAAACAAATGGTTCTAACAAGTACAACAGAATGTACAGGTGTTATTTGGGCTTTCTTGCTCTCACCGACCAAAAAGGTTCGACGTCGTGATGGTACCAAAGTTCCCTTGACCGGCGGAACAAGCTGGAAGCATGAGTTTACTGCCCTCTGGAGGCACATGCAACGTAGAAAGGTAACGCACCTCTTACTTTTCTTTCTAGGTATGCACTACTGACACTTACGTCCAGACCTGGCTTATTTCTGTACCTGCATTCTACTCCTTCTTCTATGGCGGAACAATGGGTACTTATCTCTCATTGCACTTCTCAGTTCGTGCTCGAGCACTATCCTCTCTGATTCTGCGTAAGTACATTCATGTCACATCAGATCAAACCTCAGCATAATACTAATTCCATGACTTGTTTAGCAAGCCTTACTATCGTCATGGTTATTGCCTATGGAAAGCTGCTAGATACATCCCGCTGGTCCCAGACTAAGCGAGCATGGATTGGCTTTGTAATGTGGCTTGTCCCTCAGATCGCCTGTTTCATCTGGATTGGTATCGAATATCACAAGTTTGGCCGAGGTTTACTAGAGAACACCCTAGACTATGAAACGTACGTTTCGTCTCAAACATCTGTCTCCCATTGATACTGACTGTCACATCTTTAGACACACCAGAAGATGGGCCGAAGCCTACCTTCCATATCTCATCATGTTCTCAACCGGCTACTGGTGCCAGTTATCGCTCTACTGGATTCTTGGTACATTCACGACAGATGCTTCATCTTCATCTCGAACAGGTGGTCTATTCCGAGCTTTCGAAACAGCCGGACAAGCTGTCTCATACGCCATCAACTCCAAGACTGGCTCTGACGCTAGAATCCCATTCTACGTCAATGCTAGTCTTCTGGTTGTTGTTATTCCATGTATGGTGTTCTTGATTCGACTTGTTCCAGAAGCGCCGGCGACTATTGATATCGATGCGGAGCCTGTTATTGAAGGTGTCCCTGAGCCGGATAACAAGCGGGTTGTTTGAGCTTCAACGGGATGGGAGGTGTTCGGAGCTAGATAGGTTGGTGGCGTGAATGGGATGCATTTACGGTGGCTTGCTGGAGTGGCACAGTATTGGAACTTCGCTATTCGAAATGAACATCATTTTCGGATTCATTCACTACTACAAACATCGATGTTCGGTGCTCACTGTCCGTTTTGAACGTTATTACTCTCATCGATATAAACCTTAAGATCACTGTCCCGACCCTTTCCAACTTATGATTGGCCTCATGGGAGTAGATCCTTTCTTCAGGCCCCATCCTTTATAACCGGTAGCCCGGCCTACATAAAACTTCGGGTGGGATCTCAGGCATTCTTATAGTATTTCATTTTGCCCAGGACCTATGACATCCCAAGCGATAGTTGTACAACAAAGGAAAGGTTTGTTTCAAGGTTTAGGGCAGCAAGAAAAGCTGTATAATATCACAAGTCACGGTTCCATCGATCACAGAAAGAATTTTGCTGATATGCTAAGATTGCCACTTATACTCTTTAATGAAAGCTGCCAACTACCTAACCACTAGCTTACAACTTTGAGACATCCCCAATCGTGAGAGTCCCTGTTTTTTGAATGAGGTACTCCTCAATGGCAACATCCTTGCCTGCTTCCTTACCGTAGCCAGACATCTTGATCCCACCAAACGGAGACTCAGCGCAAGAGGAGTTACCTGCCGATTTTTGTCAGTTTGTATCAACATCCGAGGGTAGAAGTAACACATACCAGTATTCATGCCAATCATTCCAGCCTCAAGGCATTCCAAAAGTCTCCAGGTCCGGTCGACATCCTTTGTGAAGAAGTAGGAAGCTAGGCCCATTGAGGTATCATTCGCCTTCTTCACGACCTCTTCCTCAGTCTCGAACTTGTAAATACCCAGGATAGGTCCAAATATCTCCTCTCTAGTCGTGAGCATCTCCGAGGTCATACCGGAGATAATAGTTGGCTCGAAAAAGTACCCATCCAGGTTCCCTGGTTGTTTACCACCGCAAAGAACCTTGGCTCCCTTGCTGACGGCATCTTGGACATGGGCCTTGACCTTCTCCACACCACGACTCGTAGTCAAGGGTCCCATTGTGGAGTTGGCTTGGGCTCCATGTCCGACGCGAAGCTTCTGTGTCGCTTCAACCATCATTCGGGCAAACTTATCATGAACGCCGCTTTGAACGTAGACTCGATTTGCATGGGTGCATGCTTGGCCTGCAGTGCGCCACTTCAAGATCATAAGCGCTGCAACTGCTTGCTCAAGATCACCATCGTTGAAGATAATGAAGGGACAGTTACCGCCGAGCTCCATAGTGAGCTTCTTCAATCCATCACTGCAATGCCTGGCGATGATACTGCCAACGGCTGTGCTACCTGTGAATGTGACCTTGCGTACAAGCGGAGCTTTGCAAAGCCTCTCACTGACCATTGGGGTGTTGGTGTTATCAGTTGAGATAACGTTGAGCACTCCAGGAGGTACACCTGCGCGATGTGCAAGATCTGCCAATGCCATGACACTGAACGGTGTCTCGGGCGATGGCTTGACAATCATGGTGCAACCTGCAGCCAATGCGGCTGAGACTTTGCGAATGATCATAGCAACAGGGAAGTTCCAAGGAACAAGAGCGACACAAACGCCGATAGGCTGCTTAATCACGAAGGTTCGGCGGTTTGAAATGGCTGGCTGGGCAATTGAGCCTCTGACTCGCTCAGCCTCGCCAGCGAACCACCAAGCGAAACCAAGGGCATAGTCAACTTCACTTACAGCCTCTGCCATAGGCTTGCCGGTCTCAAAAGTAACAAGCTTTGCGATGTCTTCTCGGGCATTTGTGATGAGTTCATACCACTTGAGAAGCATCTTGGCTCGTTGGCGAGGGTTGACATGGCGATAGGTCTGGAAGGCAGCTTCTGATGATTCGACGTATTGATCAACGTCGCCAACTTGGTTTGTGGGGCTGGTAGCCCAGACCTTACGAGATCCAGGGTCTGTAAAAGCTGTATGAGTATTGTACATTTCGTGGGTATTGGAGATGAGTCTTACCTTCAACATCGAAACGCTTTCCCGAGTTTGCTTGAATCCATTCGCCGTTCAATAGCGATGCCTCATGGAAAAGCGATGGATCATCCAACTATGAGGTAGCATGTCAGTCATGATCCAGTACATGTCCCAAGTAGAATTTGCATATACCTTGAATGGTAAATTTCGTGTCATCTTGCAGTTATCTTTATCAATGACAAAATCTTGGATCTTGACTGTTATGGAGTTATGTTCAAGTTAATGGCAGATCTCTCTATCATCAAAACATTAAACAGGTCTGGCTATATGAATTAAAAAGCCCATTAACTCTGTTCTACAGGTATATTCTGCTATCTTTGGCTAATAACCGGATACAACATCGGATCTCATCATCATGTCCAAATAATCTTACCCCAGACTCTCCCGGCAACCAGGACTAGTTGTTAGTCAGTTAAATCTTAGTAGTTATCGCGCCGGTAACATCCAAGAACCAGGGTCTTGTACCCCTCACGATTAATGCCGATCATCGGATAAGACGGGCCTCTTGGCAACCCCAATTTTGATGAGGGGTCGCCGGCTTCGTCCCGGTCATCAACCGGTCCGCAATCTGACCTCCGAGCTTATGTCACGGGAGTTCGCTTGGCACTATGAGCTTCCGAGCTTATCAGAGTCACCGCAAGACTAATCTGCTGCGCACGCCAAGAAAGGAGTTCACTATTATCACGAACAAGGCATGCGCCTCTGTAGATCTGTTATCCTTCAATCTAGATTGCTGTATGATGCAATCAATTGTAAAGTAGTCTAAACCATACGTCTTTATGCATGTCTTCCTGAATAGATCCACTTGTCCATACCACCGTACCTAAAATATTTTTAGCTTCCTTCCATGTTTTGATATTCTCGGTCTTCTGAAATGCTTTGATGTATCTTGAAAACTTGGCAAGTGCGTCGTCAAGTCTCGTGTCAGAATCAACAGATTGTGCCTGAACAACACTCAGCGATCCAAGAAAAGCTTTCCAAAACCACATATACCGTGCTCCCTTGTCCATTTTGTCAAAGGTCTTGTAGTAATCCCGTAAATCTTCTTCCAGAATTCTAAGAGTATGGTAATGTAGTCGAGTCTCTATCGGAAGTCCTTGATTCCATAGCCCGACAATGCTGGTAAGATACATACCCAGAGCTATACAAAACCCAGACCAAGATGATAAAAATGCTGGTCTACCCTGAGGCGGCAGTTGTATCTTGTCCGAAAATGATTCAAGATGTGTATTTGTCAACGCAAAAAGAAGTCTCGGCGTGTCACCATTATTCCACACATTGAAGTTCGCATTATTTGTCGGCATTTTGACATGTCGAGGCTCAGCAGCACGAGTGATGTCTTGAAGTACTGTGAGTACAGGATGCACGTCAACATCCTTGGGCATCCTGTCAGCAGGGACAAAGCCGAAGAAGAATGGTAGCATTCTCAGAGCTTTTAGACAGGACATCGTGCCGCTCGTGTCGTGAAGATGTCGTTTGTATTGAACCAGACTAGGGGCGTGAGCCTTTGTAGGTCTGTCGAAGGTATGGGGTGGGTAACAGCGTGCGAGGAAGTCTTCAATGCGGCTTCTCATGCTATGTATGACATTGTATGTTCTGCGTATATAGTCAGCAAAAATGGCCGTAGTCGCTGAGATAGCAATGACTTTACAGGATCATATAACGTCTTGTCAACTCAGCTTCAACTTGACCTATCACATACTCGCCTGGACAGTCTAGTCGCTTGGCGTCAAGGTACACCATCAACCCATTGAGGTGACAGTCGGCAACTTCAAAGTTCCCCAGACATCCATCCGCGATAGCAAGCGTGCTGATGTGACGTGCACATTGTATCCACGTTTCGTTGTCTGATGCGTTTTCAAGCCAATGATTGACCTGTTTTATGCACTGGATCTTATGAAAGAGAAAGGTAGACTCAAAATATGCTAGATCACCCTTGTTTCGAGCATAGTGAAGGGCAGACACTAACATGGTGTTCTGCAGGAGATTTGGGTCCTGAGTAATGGGACCAAAGCTGGAGAGCACCCAGTTAGTGCTGATTGTTTCACGTTTAGGTACGTGATAGCTACTGACCAATCGTCTGGGTTCCTGGGAAAGGGGCCAAACCCGTATCCAGCTTGGAAGACTGTCAAAGAGTGATTAGCCATGTCACAGGGCTGAGCTAGTGTTGGTGGCAGATGGACTAACAGTAGTGCAGGAGTTCTTTTGATCGCAGTGGCATCTTAATTGGCAAGGCTTCAAAGGGATCGAGAACTGCACCGGGTCTCATGCCACAAGAGAGAGATGACATAAACGGCACCTCATCTAGAGAGGTAGTGATCGCACCTGGAGCAGTCTCGCTGACAGTCCAAAGAACCTGCTGCCCAGGCCGGACTTTTGACCTGCGTTCTCGCAGAGGGATCTTTGGTGGTAAGTACATGCATTCTTGCTTTTTCACGACACAGTTCAGACTATTACCCGTCAGCCTAAGCTCTCCATTGGCTAGTATATGCCGCTACTCGCAACAACATACCAAGAAGGGTGTTTCTCATCACACCGAATATGTTTCTGCCGACATATCACACAACCCGTCCGACTGCGCGTATTCGCGTGTCGCCTCGCTGGCATATTTGACTCAAAAACTTGCTCCATAGGTGTTACAAATCAATCAATACATAGCTTAGATTCGGGAAATGTGCGAGTAAAATTAAATAGTTTGTCACCAACAAAGCCAGTGATAAGATGAGGTGAGATTTAGACCAGGGCAGCCTTATGATACTATTCCTATTTGGGACGAATAACCAGTAGCGTTGGGGAGATAGCAAATCAGAGGCGGATTCAGTTTATGTTGTATTCATGTGGAGCCTGTAATTTCGTGTCTTGGTCTGTTGACTTGTCGTCTGCTATTCCCGTCTGTTGCAACCTTACAGGGTAGTCCTGAAGCAACTCACTCCAACATATATTTCTTAGGTGCGCAGGAGTTGAATACATGCATCTTATTCTTGGACCTGATTTCTGATAGTTTTGTTTTTAAGATGTCGCGGTCTTTTGCGAATTATATTTAATTAAACAGTTTAGAGAAGTAAACATCTAAAAGTCTTTATTATAGTACATCTTAACCATTCTCCATGATGAGATGTTGCCTCAAAAACCTCAAAATCTCGTACAGAAACATCTTGGCCCTGATAAAACTTTCAAAATTACAAATTACTATATGATCAGTCTGGTTATCGAACTATATATATTAACTTAGACTCTTTGGCGTTTAGACCATCGCTCATGAGCATCAATCGTGACAGGATACGCTTCTTGCTCATCCATCAAGGAGCCATCTCCATGTTCATCCTGCCAAATTTGTGGATCCAGACAATTCTTGACGGCAAGGTAGAATTGCGAGTTTTGTGTAATGTCCTTACGATAAGCTTTAAATACATAATTGATATCGATGTATCTCGTGAACGCTGTTGATTGTACTCCGGATTCAAGTTCAACATTGAACCTCTGAGCTAACATGTCAAAGGGCACACCAAATTAGACCTCTAATAACATCATAGCCAGTGTAACCAAGATTGAGCAATTGTGACTTAGTAGTTCATCCGGATCAATATCATCTGGGTCGATATCCTCAGCCTCAGTATTGGACTGGTGATTGGATACAGTCGTTTCGACCGGCTGTTTGCAAACCTTCGGAATTCTTGTATGTATAGAAAGGCCTAAGCGGTATGGCTGACGAAGGGGTGCGGAAAAATAACACATCTGAAGATTTCCATTCGCATTGTAGCCAGGGCGTCTTGTAGAGATGAAAGACAGTCGTGCTTAAAATAACAGCCAGGATACGTTTTGTCTTCTAGGTGAAGGATCCAGGTCTGCTTATGAGGAACTCATCCAGCGATATTGCGTTCTGAGATCTGTCGATGGCGATTTTGCATTTCTATGATTGAAGCTTGAAAAGTTCGTTTTTGGTCACCTTGAACACAAGCCTGTACGATTTCCTAGGTAAAATCTTCGCAATGGGCTGACATAAAGTCTTGACCCTTTTTGATTGGACTGCTGTGCGATGACTCGGTTTGGGGCCCGGCTCGTTTCCTTCATCGATCACCACTCTCACCACTCGCTCCTTGGCTGCATGAACCACAACTTCTTGCTAGTCCTCCTTTCTGGAAATAAACATGGCTGAAGTCAACTTCTTCGTCGGCATCAGGGCAAGAGGGAGCTTTGGCCTGCCGATAGGTACCCAGGCAAAATCGGGCTCTCAAGTCGTGCTCCGGTGTACATGGACAGTCAGCACAAGCCGTTATGGCCGTGAAGATTGATTGAGCAGCTTTCCAAACGGCATGAGTTGGTTCATTGATGATCAGCTGTGGGGAAAGATCCTCTACAACCAGCTTTGACGAGTCTTCTGGACATCTAATCCTAAGTTCCTCTTCACAGGAGTCTGGAGAATGCAAAATCTGGCCGCGAGCCTCTGGAGTTGTTCCGAAGTCCACATAACGTCGAATGGCATGAAGCTTCATATCATTCGGTCTGATAAGTCGGATCTTTTCGTGGACCTTGGCTAACTCACTTAGCCACCTATCAATGAAGAGACTATAGAAATCGGCCGTGAACACTTGCTTGAGCGGACTCAACAGCAGAGCGCTCAGAGTGGTGTCATCTTCACTGAATGAAGCAAGGTCGCTCTCGATCATGGTGCAGCACACAATGATCTTGGCATAAAAGCTTTGAGGTCTTCATCCTGTTCATCGCGTCATAAATCCTTGGCAATATACCGAACTCGTTATTAGAATGGACCCAGACTGTGCTATTTGCCATGCTCCGGCAACCAAAGAATGTGAATGTGAGGCCAAGAGCCTTGAAGAAGCCGTTCAGCAGGCTGAAAACAAGATGATGAGGCCCGAATACGCCGAAATCCGGGCATGGGCACGCGACAAGGCAAAAGTATATATGGAACGTAACCCTGCGGAAACGAGATCGCAAAGACCGCAAGAGCCAGCAGGCTCACAAGCTGCCACGGGAGATAATGACGAGGGAAAAGAGAATCAGCACCAGAGTTCAGGCATGCCGAATGAATTGAACGAGGTTGAACTGCCAGAGGTATTGGAAGACTATTTTGGTCTCGTTGAAATGAGCCTACCCCCTGAAGATGAGCTTGAGGTGTTTAGGCCTCCGCTCAGTGGGGTCGGCGATACACTTGTTGATACAGAAAAGTGAGAGTCGTGTATGAACAGGAATCTCCATCTCTTGATTTAGAAACCAAACTCTGATTTACCAAGATCATACCACGAGTCGAATTCACACCGCTACGTGTCGGTATGCAGTATTTATCCGTAATTTAAGGTCCATTTTATACGAAACTCTATTCATAAAGTTTAAACTCTTTTTTATTAACCTGACCCAACGATTTATACTTTTTATTTTATTTTTTCTGTCGTATCCTATTGGTCCGCTTTAGATCATATTACACACCGCATATATTAAAGGACTGTCTTGATGCTTGTGACTCCTCGGCAGATAGAAACGGACCATATTGACAGCGGTTTCTAGATCTATATAAACTATAGCATAACTTCCGCTCTCAAGATAAGTTCCATCCACTACTACACACTTTTCTTCCTGTCGATTACATCCCTTACACCATGAAGTTTATCACTCTTTCTCTTCTCTTCGGAGCCAGTATCTTGGGCGTCGACGCTGCCTGGGACTTACACAGAGACGTCCAGTGCAACTACAAAAAGTCTTCTGTTCCTCTTTGGCACAATTGCAAGGTCAATGGCGTAGAGCCTTACTCGGACAGAGACTGTGACTTGGCTTGCGCCCGCGCTGGTCTGAATGAGGGAGGCAAATTTGCTCACGGAAGTAACTACAATGGCGGCCAGAGCTGTCAGCTTGTCTGCTATTTCAAATAGATGGTATGTTTGGGAACTGAGGTATCGGAGCTATGCTAATTTCAATAGTTCACTTGTCACGAGACAAAATGATGGATACAAGGTTGATCTACCCTGATGCCCCCAGCGTGGAGATCTATTAATTTGTGACGGATTCGATCGGTATTCTACGGAAACAATAAAAAGAACATATTTGCTTCGAAGCTAGAGATCATTGTGTTGTTATTCAAAGGTGTTTCTATGTAGCTGATGTGAATCTTGAGGAATCTGGTATGACAGTTGTGCTGGGCACCGTATTCTGCTATATAAGCTATCCATTAGTTAAAAGAGATTAACCCTGAATAATTATATACCGGCATGATATGAATAATCTGCTCTTTGAGCTACAAGTATTGTGGATCTTTACTACGCGAACCCAGGATGTTCTCGAACCAGTCCAAAGCTGTCTGGCCTAGCAGAACGCTGGCACCCATCTGGCAATGTTCCCCTGCGCCATCTATGTTTTTGAAGGGAACAAAGGTAGCTTTAGACCCAAGACTTCCAGCAAGAAGCTTAGCCTGTCCCGGAAAGAACATCTCATTCTCTGCGTCCCCAATGAATACAGGGACTTGAACGCGATCGGCAAGTCCGGTGAGATTATACTGCTGCGCTTTTGTGAGCCAGGTGTATGGGCTCTTCTCTTTAAAGGACCAGAGACCTTGTTGAACTCCCCATCGAATATTTGTTGGTGCTGATGGGTCTTCTAAAAGCTCTCTCGTCATAGAGTCGAATGTGATTGCGTCGTGAGAATAAAAGACCTTTCTCATCTTTGGTGGTAGCTGTTCAAGAAGCGCCTTTCCGAAGTCATACAAACCGTCTACGGCGAATACTGCAGCAAGACGATGTTCAAAAGCTGCGGCGCGAGGTGCAAGCATTCCACCAAAAGAATATCCGAAAAGGGCAATAGCTTTCGGGTCAACCTCTGGTCTAGTGACAAGATAGTCGACAACTGGTGTAACTACTGTTTCCCATTCAGGGATAAAACCCAAGTTCTGTGTTCGTCTTACAGTAGGTTGACCAGGTCCCTCATACGTAATAACATTCATTCCTCGTTCGAGGATGGCTTTGCCGATAACATGGAACATTTCTTCCTGGCTTCCATCATAGCCATTGCCAAGTATGATAGTTGGTCGCAGTTCCTTTTTCCCACTGCCGTAGAAAATGGCGGGAATTTTGAATTTGCCGTCTTTCGAGAGTAATTCGATTCGATGACCAGGCACGGGTAACAAGGCGATTGCGGCGTTGAAGGCATCGAGCTGTTTCACCCAGATATCGTTAATTCTCGGGTCAGTCCAGTTCCCGTGAAGGAAGAAATCAGCTTCGCGATAATAAGTCGCAGCCTTGAAGAAGGTGTTTCTTGCTGAGATAGGATATTTGACAGAGTCAATGGCCTTGGCCTTGTTGTGAACGCGGGTGGCCAGCTTGATAAAAGCATCATGGAAACTTTCGAAGTTTCCGGGCTGAATCTCGTTGACTGCTACGAGAACTTCACCTAGGTCCGAACCCTCATAGGGGGAGACAGACATGGCGTGCAGGATCTCAAAGTGGAAGATGGAATCATTGCTGAGTTGGTACATGCCCTTGGAAGCCGAAGTGGAGTTGGGAGGTGATTCAGGTATCCCCAAGGCCTGTTGAAGAGATATTAGCATAATTCAGACTAGATAGATCCAATTCGTATACCTTTGAGAGGCTAGCATAGGTAAGCAGGAGATTAAGAGCCTGGATTTTCATAGTTCATAAACGGAGGGTCTGTTTGATGGTTGGGCCAGTCTTGTAGGTTCAGGTAGTATTGTCTGATTTTTCAGATCAAAAGACTACAGTCATAAACCAGTTTATATACTTTGATGCGTTTTATGTAAAATCCATTTGTACAATACGGCTACTAGATACTTCACCTCTTCGCACACTCTACAACTCGTCGCTTTTACCAGTATAGGCTAGGGCTTACTTCCTGGCGTCACGCAGGATTCCGGCAGGGCCTTGTAATCGATCCACGCGTCGTTTAATCCAAAGGGGAACGAGCATAAAAGCCTGAGGTACAGAACCAAGCACTTCCTCATTGATCGTTTCGCAAACTTGCGCTGCCGCCAATCAATATGGAATAGTCTAGGTATGCTGGCACAGGGATGATTGCAGGATACGCTATTATTTGGTGTTAACAGAATGCGACTTGCGACAAGCGAATGCGATGGAAGTTTCTCGTTCCGCTGAAAATAGAATAGTTTAGTAGTGCTGACACATCCACTGAAAGAAATATAACCTTGGGTCAGTATCAGACTAAAGATCCTCTCACAGCAATACAGTCTATAGGCCACGCCATTCACTGCATAGGTACTTTAGATATCCGCCTTACTACAGACTAGAAAATAGAATCAACTTCAAGATTTGTCATGGCATTAGAACCCATCATGATAAGGGCAATCCCTTCGGCCAGTGTTTCATATCGTAAGCTACCTTGAGCACCAACAAACCTGACGTCAGCAAAATTCATCTGCCACGCTATCAAGTGGACTCCTCTAACCCAGGGCAGCGTTGGTCCATCCCATTGGACAGATCCATACACTGCAAGACATGGTCTTAGATCTTGAGTTCATGAATCTACTGCAAGCAGGGAAAGTCGCTATAAAAGTCTAATTTGAATTATACAATATTGATGTTATATGGTAAGAGAAACAAAAGGTTCAAAGGTCTTGAAGTAATATACAGAACACTAATAATCATATTGCTGAATATTGTACCTATCTACAACAATCATCCGGCGGCGTAGGCAACTCAGGATCAACAACCCCATTCAACCCAAACGAATCTCCCTCCCTATCATTCAGTCCACACTCATCACTCAGCCAAGTATCAGCCTTATTATCCTCCGTCCCCGTAACAGAATGTAAATCCGCTCTCCCATTTCCATCCAAATCAGGGAAGTTCTGACATGTCCCCGCAACACTTCCATCGAATGCCTCTGAAGCTTCACTCCATTTGAAGGTATCTCCGTCTTTCTGGTTGTAGAAGACTTTGGCGTTACCGTTGAATTTGTCGACCCAGATCATGTCGTCTTTTCCATCGCCGTTGACGTCGGCCCACTGGAGATTAGCTCTATCGGCGCCTTGGGACTTTTGGATCTGTTGAACGTCGGTCCAGCTGTTGTCGTCGTTGTGAATCCAAGCGGAGGTTGTGCCGTCTGGGCTTATGCAGAGATAGTCGGATCGGCCGTTGCCAGTGACGTCGGCAAAGCGGACAGCAACTGTGATATCGTTAGCATGGCAAGGTAAGGATGTCAAGATACAACTTACGATCTTGAATGCCCAAGCCATTCTTCTGATCCTTACACCTCACATCAGCCGCACTCTCGGGATCCTTCTGGTGATTCCAGTTCCATCCCTCCTTATACGGCCTCTCATTCAACCAGACATCCACAACCTTAAACTCCTGACTCGGATCAACAAGAATGATATCACAAGTCCCATCACCATCCCAATCCGCAAGGTGGATATTCCTCCGATCGTGGATAGTCTTTCCATAATCACCAGGGACCCAGATATCCCTCTCTTCAGCTTGCCAGAACGAATCACCTGCTGATGAAAGAACCTTCTTAGACCAGTTCTTCCAACCACGCATTGTTCCGTCTGGTGCTATCCAGATGAAATCACTCTTTCCATCGCCGTGGCCCCACATGTTGCAGTACCGGTTTCCATCGGCGTTGAGTTCTGTTCCTCCGCCTCCGATGTTCTTCCACGTTCGGATCGTGAAGGTATGTTCACCATCCTTCTCTTCATGTTGAAGAAAGACATAGTCAAGAGCATTCATCATGCCTCTCGATGTAGTCTCAGGCTTGTCGTATATTCTCGCAAAGAAGACACGGTTTCTCAGTCCCTTGTCTCCAAAGCTGCCCATTCCAGGATGCGTAGGGCCCTCTGTCTTGCCATCATAAAAGCCTTGACGCCAATAGACATTCATCCCATCGCCTTCCTTTCCTTTGGCACAGCTTCTGCCGTTCGTGTATGTAGTTGTTGCTCCAACATCGCTGACCCAGAGCCAGTCATCACGGCCATCTCCATTGATGTCAGCAAAGCGAACACCGTTCATATCACCCATGCCCTTGGCTGTGAAGCGAGTTCCAAGAGCTTGCCAATATTCAGGAGCTTCACCGGTGCCACCATTACGCCAGCATTGGATATTTCCGCCATCATCAATAATACAATAGTCGCCACGACCATCGCCATCGATGTCAGCTAAGCGCACACGATCTTGTTTGAAGCCTTCGTTTTTCTTGATCTCACCGTGGACCTTGAAGCTTGGAGGCTTGTCGCCATCCTTGTCTCCATCTCCCTGGTTGACAGATAGTTGAGCGTTACCATCAGGACCAATGCAGACAAGATCATCGTATCCATCTCCATTCATATCAATGAAGTTGATACCTGCTGGTTTGCAGAATAAATCAGGATTCATATCATCAATCTTGGTGAAGGAACCATCTCCATTACTCTTCCAAACACCAAAAGCGTGGTTGCCGTTGGGTTGTTCGTACCAGCCAACCAACTCATCAGAATCGCGGCCGAATAGCTTGGCAAAGCGATACTGGTTGAGGTCATTGCTGCTCTTGATAGTTGTCTTGACCTCCATCTCTTCCGACTTGTGCTTGTAAATACCGTTGTTCTCACCAGCAGCGCCTTTCTGAGTGTGCTGTCCGACTGATTTGCTTTTCCCTGGCTTCTTTTCACATCCGTTTGCTCCAATCTCAGCAACATTGACAGGTGGTACGAGACTGTTGCTTTTTGCCGCCAGTTCAAAAGCTTTGTAGTAGACAGCAGCCATTTTCTTGAAACCTTCAGTGTTGGGATGAATGCCATCGCCAATCATAGACTCAGGAATCCAAGTTGACTTCTCATCGGGATCTTGGTCAGCAAGGTAAATACATTTCCCTTCGTCTTGAAGATCATCTACCAAGTCGCGATATTGGTTGTTGATGCTCTTGCGACTATCATCGTTTTGAGCACTCCAGAGGAGAGTAGATAGCAGAACGCAGGTTCTGTCCATATCTGGTTCGTTGTAGATCTTCATGATCATATCGCGCATTTCTTTTCCGACGCCTTTGACGTGATCACTGTCGACGTCATTCTCTCGGCCGTCGTTGGTACCAGCCTGGATGAGAACCAGGTTAGGCTTGAAGGGTAAAGCCTTTTCTAGCTGTTTGCTGATTCCTGCGACTTTGTAGCCCGGATAGCCTTCGTTGTCCTAAAAGACCATGTTAGCTGCATTGTCATTGCAGATCTGTAGTCTGGCTTCCTTACCGAATCAAGCATCATTCCACCATTTTGCGTACCAACCATGTTGACTTCCCAACCAGCTGTTCGCAACGCATCTCTGAAAGGCTTGCGGAATCTGACGCAAATTAGATTAATGACCCAGTTCACATTTGTCTGAGATCTTAAACATACCCATCTCGTCGTCCATCATGAGGCTCTGAAACAATACCCCATACAGTAGACGCACCAAGCGGTAAGACACGAAGGGGAACTTTAGCCTGCCGGCGTGAAATCTCAAGGTCGACGCCATATTCCGCTAAGGGATTAGACGCGTTGAAGGCGACGTCATCGACTTCACCATAAGAGATAGCGGCGGCTCCAACCGTTGATGACAAGGTCAGAGCCGACAGGGGTAGCGCCGATAACTTCATTTTGTCGCAATAAAGTTGAGTGAGCTGATAGAAACAAGCTCAACTAGCGGCTTCTCTGGTGCATCTTTTATTCTACAGTTGTTCTAATTACGTCTGACATATCTCAATCTGCTGAGAATCCTTTGGGGCTGAGGCAGCGCTAGTTTTGTTAGATAAAACATTCAGGAAGATCCTACTGTCGGATCATCTGGGTAGAACGCGTGATAGGAGATTAAATTTTGAAGATCGCTCTGTGGATGCATGAATTGACCCGCTCTTGGCAGGTAAGCTTACTGCTTGGCAGGGAATATTTGAGGCTTTGAGCAAAATATGTCCGACGGGATTCGTGTCTTATCGATAAGCCGTAGGAATGGGATCATGCCTCATGAAGAAATGAGGTACCGATATAGGAACAAGTCGTGTTACCTGAGAGGTCAGAATACGGCCGTGATGAGGCCAAGGACAGCAGTAATGCGATCGCGGAGTCGGTTATTATCCGTGTCTTATTAACAAACTATCAGAATCACAGTGGCTTGGCTCACAGAATTGAATTTTGATGTGGGGCCAACATCTGTTAAGGAGTACCTGAAATTGTACCTAAATTTGGGGAGACTTGGAGTAGTTCTCACTATGGGATTTGCTTCAACATCGGCATTTGCAGAGATCCCGCTGCGACGGCGATTTTAACATAAGTCTCAGGATGTCTATTGAGCTACGTCATGCATGAAATTAATGAAACTGCTTCAATTAACGAGAATCTATTTACAACAAATTGTAAAATTGCACGAGAGTATTAAGTTACGCTCACTACAGTTATTACCTTCTATTAACTGCTCAGTATCGCCAAAAGGATATCATATCAATCCACTCCTCATGCATGTTTGAACGTTCCTTATTCCCTTCGGTAGCTAATTGGCTGGTTTACGTACGTTGGTTCTGTTGGTGGAGGCAAAGGATCTATCATTTTAGACATGGTTCGCAACTGAGAAGGGACTCATCACGGAGGACGCTCAGCGTCCGCGAAACAAAAAGGAATGAGGTATTATTGAACAATATAATGATAACCAAAAAGAACCTAATGTTTAATAAGACGTCTAAGTGTAATTTGTGTCTATCGTGACTGGATTCTTGGTATTTTCTCGAAAGTTATCTCAAGCATAGGGTAAGTTACACGAAGCCAGGACGCGATACTATTTCTGGATGTCGCGTCGTGTCTTGTTCGTGATCCACTCCTTATCACAGTCACTATCGCGCCCGGTTCAAAAGACAATAAGCCAATGCGAGCAGTACTTAAAAATGTCTCCGAAGCGACACGAAATCTTCGGCTCTCGCTACCTTCTCAGATTCCCAACGTCCCGGAGCTTTTTTCCCATTGAGACCCCCTAAAGTAACGCTAATTGAATTGGATTTCGGGTAGTTGAGTGAAACTAGATTCTAGACCGTAAGCAGCACGAGAGTTGGTGTAACGATCAGCACAGGACAAAGGGGGAACAGCATCCGTTTGATCCGGGAGTTAGTTGCCACATGGCATGGCTGCATCGTCTTCAACTAGAGAAAGTCTGAAAAAAGCATCTTTATTGCCTCTTTCCCATGTCTCGATTGTCAAGGGCGGGGCCTCGTAGGCTGAGACGAGTCAATTCTTAGGCGGGGAGCTGGTCTTGATCCCGATGAACTGGCTCAAGCTCATACCAACAGCAACTAATTCCCCCTTAGACAGCATCCAAAGCATCGGGAATTTGTGGTTCACTCCACTTGACATATGCTCCGAATTCTTACGTGCATCACTTGACCATAAGTGAGTTTGACCAATGCATGTCTGTAAAGAGGGGTTACTCCCCCTCAGTCAGCCCTAGCCAAGCAATGAGGCTGCTTGAGGTTTCAGCTTCGGAGACGGAATGTGATCAAATGCAAGCCTGCATCGGCGTATTCATTGCTTTAGTCCAGAGTCGCTTGCGATAGGCGACTTCAATGGCTGAAATGGTTCGATATGATGAACCTAGATTGGCGATATTGAACCTCCTACTCCCCAAAGAACCAATCATGTCAATTCTTTCTGCATGTTGCATCTCAGCCCCAAATAATCCAAAAGCCAAAAAGATGCATGTCTCAGCTCATCAGCCAGCCACATAGACCCCAAGGAACGTGGTCATTTCCTTTTTGAGCCAAGCTGTGCCTCTTTTGAGTGACGAGGCTTGCATGAGAAAACGGTAGTCCCATGGTCTAGGCCTCCCGCAACTCTGGGGTTAGCTGCTTAGTTCCCATCGGCCGAAACTATAGGCCGCCATAAACGGTAGCGTAACTCCAACCCTTGCGTTAAGCAACTCAGCTCGCCACAGATAATAGGCTGGTATGCTGTGTGACATGAACAAGCCATTCAGTGATTGAGGATTCTCGACCAGCAGTAAATTACTTTTTGTTACAAGACTATTTCCGTCTAGATTCGTGGACGGTAGAGCCGAGACCTGAGAAGGTGAGTGGTAGAGCATTCAATTACTCGATTGGGAAGAGGCGTTGGAGGGGTAGCTGAGACGGAAATATTCCAGCTGAGCTCAATTGACAAGTACAATATAATATAATAACCCAGATAGCTCCCCCTCTTGGCCTGCTTGCAAAGCAAACTGTAGGACTCATGTCCCAGCATCATTCTTCCATTTAATTTCTAATTGAGCATGTTGGGTTTGCGAAAAACCTTTGACATCAGACGAAAACGCAAGAGCTCGTCTTCATCTCTCAAATCAGACGCTCAAGAATCCCCCTCCTCCTCACGCACAACAATGGAGTCTGTACGCCAAGGCCTAAAGCAATCCCTTGTCTCCATGCATGGACACAAGGACAAGCATCACACCGCTGCTATCAGCGTCAATGAGATGGAAGTCTCTGACGGTGAGAGCGAGGGCACCACTGTTGGTTCTAACCAACATGAAGAGGTCTCTTCAAGCACTACCATCACCAAGACTCGTACCATCTCAAGACTGGTTGACTTTGAGAGATTGACCAAGATTACGAGAACTGTCAAGAAATTGATAGTTAAGCTTGATGATTACGATGAGGAGTTTGTTGATGAGATGGATATTAGGAGTTATCTCCAATACATCTCCGATGAGCGGCTCATTCACATGCCAAGACGAGGTAGTGATTGGGATCGCGTTCTCAGTACTGCTCAGTTCTTTGGTCTTCAGATCACTGCTTTTGCAACAAAGATTGACAGCTTCGCTTCTGGCGCTGGTTCATCTGCATCAGCTGCTCTGGCCAGTTGCCAAGTTCTTCTCGAGGTTCGTCGCTCCAATTCCCAATTGATCTCCAATTGTACTAACTGTCGCCTACTCAGATCGGACACCAACAAGCCAAAGCCCTCGCGCCCACCTTTGTCGCTCTTTACGAACTCTCCATGCTTCTCTCCACCGTCTCCCGCATCCGCAACCTCGAATACATGTCCTCATCCATCAAAGAAGCAGCAGCCCACATCCTCTGCGAGCTAGTCCACCTCATCGGCTGCATCGCAAGCTACTACCGTCAAAAGATCAGCAACCTGCGATCGGGCGAACGCGTCACCATCAGCTTCGATGCCGCGTTCGGCAAACACATTGATGATATCTGGAAAGCCAAAGATGATCTCTGCGATCGTGTTTGGCGATGGAGTCTTGGAGACAAGACCTTTTCCATTTCTCTTAAGTCTGTTCGTGGAAGACTTCAGCCTTCTGCTGGACCTTCTGTCAGAAACACTCTGTACGATGAAGTTTCTGAGCATCTTGATCGTTCAGAGGATACGTGCAACTGGATCAAGGATCACTTGACCGGTTTCCTTCACGGTAAAGACAAGGCCATCAACTTCTGGGGCGGAGCTGGTGTTGGTAAGAGTGTTCTTGCCGAGTGGGTTCAAGAGAGACTTGCCCGTCCTCTTAACTACAAGTCCTACTCTGTCCTTTCCTACAACTTCCCATGGGATTCTCCTAAAGAAGCTACATCGCTTGCCTGCGTCAAGAGCTTTGTCTTTCAACTTCTCGAGCGAAGCGTCGGCGACGTTGACCTTTATGCTCGTCTCGTCCAAGCTTATGAGGCTTACTCCAAGACTTCCAACGCTGAAGGTCTTGAGAAGGCTCTTTGGGATATCCTTCACAATGGTCTTCACACTTACGAGAATGCTAATAACTCCATCATTCTCTTGACTGATGGCTGCGACGAGATGACCGGGGGCGCTCAGAAGGCTGTCACCTTCCACAAGACCCTTCAAGGCTGCGTCTCTGACCTCAAGCGCACTCGCATCATCACCTTCTCACGCAAGATCGATGGCCTCAAAGACGTCAAAACCTACCATGTCATGGAGAAGGAAGTCCACGAGGATATTAGATCCCATCTCAAGCAGACCCTCTCCAAGTCCTCCCACTACCTTACCGTTACCCATGCTGATCGCGAGAAGTTCATCAACGATCTTGTGATCAAGTCAAAGGGTAGCTTCCTCTGGGCTTTCTACGCTGGTCGTCTTATTTCCCGAGAGAAGACTTGTGATGCATTCCTTGCTACGGCCAAGAACATCAGCTCTGATGTTTCTGAAGTCCTTCGCATTGCTGTTGAAAAGTTGAAGATCAAGGAGAATGAGACGCTTAAGTATCTTCTTTCTTTCATGCTCGTTACCAACACTCCCTTCGAAGTCCAAGAGATTGCAGAGCTTCTTTCCACCGATCTTCACAAGCGTTGCATGCTTTCTGCTACTTTCAACATCTCCAAGTTTGTGTCTGAGAACTGTAGTGATTTCCTCATTATTCGTGGTGGTCGTCTTCATTTCCGCAACGCTGTCGTTCAGGCTTACTTCCGAGGTCTTCTTGGAAGATCGCTTCTTTCCGCCAAGGAAGCCCATTCGCAGCTGACTCTGAGAATGCTTCTCTACGCTCGATTGAACCTTGATTGCGATCAAGAGCTTCTCACTGAGGAGTTGGACGACTCTGTCGTTGAAGTTATCCTTGGAAAGCATCATCTCATGGGCTACGTTATGCGCAACTGGGTTATTCACTTCCGCCATGCCGGCTTCGTCGCTACCGGTGGAGAGATCTCTCTTCCCCAAGGCTTCCGTGATGTCTTCCCCGAGTCCGTCATGTTCGCTCTTTTGGAGCGCCCTTGCTGGAGCAGACACCATGTCCACCAAGATACCATCGAACTCCACGAACTCACTCTTCGTATTCGTGAGTCTTGCTTCGGACAGAAGCATGTTACAGTCCTTCAGAGTCTCATTGCCCTTGGTCACATTCACGTCAAGTTCTCAACATCTTCCGATGCCCATGTCTGCGGTGCTCGATACTTCTATCGCGCTGCCAAGCTTGGTGAGACTATTTTCTCCAAGACAAGTGTTCTCGTCGGCGCATGCACCCACTTATTCTTGACTTGGACTGAGACTATGGTCATCACCGAAAGAACTGAGATTGTAACATACCGCGAGGAGATGATCCGTGTCTGGATTGAGATCTGCAAGCACAAGCATGGTCGATCTAGTGATGAGGTTATCTGCTGGTACGAGAAGCTTGCCAAGTTTTATATCTGCATCCACGAGGAATGGCGTGCTACTGTCGTTTACAAGGAACTCTATGAGATCATTGTCATTCGCTATGGCAAGAAGTCTCCCGAGGCTGGTCGCATTGGTGCTTTCTTCGGTACTCTTGACATTGTTCTCAAGGGTGAACATGCCGAGAAGGGTATTTGTGAACTTGAAGAATTTATCTTTGAGACCACCGAGGAACTCGATATCCACGATCACCTCTGCATTGCTATGATGATCAAGCTGGCTTGGTCATATCACGCTTGCGGCAAGTTCTTCCTCGCTGAGAGACTCTTCATCAGTATCTGGCGTCGCATCTCGATTACATGCCGAGTCAAGGCTAGCATTGAAGTTCACATCGCCAAGATCCAGATCGCTCTTGAGTACTGCAAGTTCTTGCGCAAGGTCAAGCGCCACGAGGAGGCTACTACTATCCTCATCTGCCTCTGGGCTGAGTATGAGCATCACCACTGCGAGACTGAGACTCTTGTCATCTGGATCCGAGAACTCGGATCACTCTGCAGATCCTTTGGTCTTATTGAGATCACCATTACTATCTTGACCAAGGTTTGGGGATGGTTCAAGGGTCGTGGAAAGGGCGATGATGAGGAAGCTCGCAAGACTACTGTTCTCATCACTGAGGTTGTCGAGGAAGTCACTGAGACTACTACCACTACTAAGACGACTACGACCACGACTACCGAGGTCACTGAGACTATCGTCAAGGAGATCTATGAGACTCATTACACTCGCTGCAAGAAGACTGGTTTTGACCATGCATTCTATAAGTCTTGTATGGCTCTCATCGGTATCTACTTTGAACATCATCGATGGGCAGAGGCTGAAGTCATCATCAAGCGAACTCTCGAGATCACATGGAAGGCCATCCTCACCACTGATGTCAGCATCACTCTCACGGGGCACTCGATCCGAGAGTGTGTCCATGTTGCCCGACGTCTCGCCAAGTGCTACCATCACCAAGGTCACTTCGAGAAGGCTGAGCTCATCTACCTCCGCATCTACCACGCCTGCCTGGCCTCTTGCAAGCTCGAAGACGAAGTCTTGTGTGAATCTCTCACAGTTCTCATTGAGTTCTACGAAGAGCATCACCGACATGAGAAGGTTATCCAGATCTACATCGAGATTCTGGCCAAGTACAAGAAAACACTTGGTCACACTCATCACTTGACCATCAAGACTCTGTACTGCCTCGCCCGTCACTGCAAGCTCATCGGCCACAAGGATACATACACCTACTACCTTGAGATCGTTACCATTCTCAACAAGGGTATCAAGCACTGTCACCACGATGCCTTCGAAGCAGCCCTCTGGCTCTGCCGCCACTACCATCACCGCAGTATGTGGATTGAACTCCGTGGAATCTGCGGTTTCATGTGGGAGACTATCTGCCACCATCACGGAGAGCACAAATGGACTGAGGAAATCATCTGCGAGATCTACGAGAAGTACACCACTGTTCTCGAAGTTCACATCAAGGTTGAATTCTATATCCTCTACAAGGTCTCTGTTGAATACAAGGAAGTCATCAAAACTATCTGTGGCGGAGAGTCTCATGCTTATATCTTGGCTTTGATTGCGTTCGCCAAGATGTGCGAGAAGCATGAGAAGCACATCCATGAGTCCGTTACAGTGTATGAAGAGGTTATCAAGAAGATTACCACGACGAAGACGACTACTACTACTGTCACTGAGACTACGGTTCATACAGTCAAGAAGCGCCTTTCCAAGTTGTACGTCACTATTATCACCTCGGGTGGCAAGAAGGAAGGACATACTCATGTTCCTATCGACCGGGCTATTCAGATTTGTATCGAGACGTATGAACATCTCAAGATCAAGTTTGGATGCTGGCATGAGGATACACTTGAACAGCTTAAATACATCATCAAGTTGTATCATAGCTGCAACACCAAGGAGTACCACTTCAAGATGATCAAGCTTCTTGAGGTTCACATCACCGAAGTCATTACAACTTGTAAGGTTACTACAACCTTGTTCAAGGTGGCCATCACTCTGGCATCCATATATGTCAGCGTGAACCTCATCAAGGAAGGTCATGAGGTTCTTCGTCAACTTCGACACCTCATCATCTTCCGAGGAACCATGCCCTGCACTGACATCACGATCAAGCTGGATGCTCACATCAGCAAGCTCGTTTTCGTCTTCCTCAGCGCTTTCGAGCATGGTCTCTGCCCCAAGGATTGCTCAACCACATACTCTGAGATTATGGCCACCATCATCTTTGAGTCTCTTCTCTACGAGGAGTACTCCCGTATCATCGATCGTGAGACCGAGCTTGAGGTCATTCTTGAGTGCGGTGCCAAGTTGCGTGGCTTCTGGGTTGAACAAAAGCGCTCTCAGTTCCTCCTCATTCTCGACAAGAGACTCTTCCAGCTGTTCAAGACCAAGTATGCTTCTTACTTCAAGGACGTAAGCGAGGAACATCAACGTGTCTTCTACCTTGCTATTCTCTGCGAGCTTGGAAAGGATCGTGGAGCTACTCAAATCGACTTCTCTCTCCTCGCCGTCAAGGCTGGAAACGCTCGTGTCAAGGAGCTTCTCCAAGCCAAGGACTGGCACTGCGCCGAGCAGCTTGGTCACTGCATCTTCCACTTTGCCCAGTCTCAGAAGCTGTATCATCGTCACAGCTGTATCCAGCATGGCTACAAGCTTGCTGAGTACCTGGCTGGTATTGATGTACCTCATCCTCACGATCCCAAGGATGACAAGATCCGCAATGCTATGTTGACAACTTCTCGTGAGATTATGACTGAGGTTCTCACTGCCTTCCGACAGGATAACATTGACTACCTTTGTCTGCGCTCTGAGGATATCTCTGGTCTTATACGTCTTCTCGGTGCTCAAAAGAACTGGGACGAGCTCGAAGGACTCCTTCATCGTCTCTGGGATGCTCGCGAGAGGATGCAGAAGGCTGGATGGTCATCTACTACCGTCTTGGATATTGGCAAGATGCTCGTCCATGCACAGTACGCTCGCAAGGACGTGTCTTGCGCCATTGAGACAGCTGAGTTGATCTGCTACAACTTGCGCCGCAGTCGTGGACGTCTCGATGTTGAGACTTTGGAGTTCTCACGTCTTCTTGCAACCTTGTACGCCGATGGTGGTCGCAAGGCTAGCGCAATGGCCATCCATGAGTCTGTCCTTCGCGAGATGATCTCTTGCAGCGGAGGCAATGAGTTCGGCGAAGCCTACCCCGATCGTCAGCGCTTCACTTCTGAAGCACGTATGCATCTTGAGCTTCTCAAAGCGACGCATCATCAACTCCAAGGCTGGACAAAGCCAGTTGATGAGTTCAAGGAAGTCCACTCCCGCTTGAACAACGATCTTGGTCTGGAACTACCCTCATTTGAGAAGTGGTGTGGCGGTGCGGTTGATAAGAGTATTGAAGGTGGTGGCAAGTATGTTGCTCCTAGGGAGTGGAGGTTGAAGGGTGATGTGAAGACGACTGTTTCACGAAGGAGAGTTAGTTACGAGAAGCCCAAGGGAAGATTGGATGTTCTGCGTACAGCTAGGACTTGGTGGTTGACTGCTTGAAGGGTATATGCATAATGGGTGATGATTTTGTGTTGATGGTTAGGAACGAGCACTGGACTCTCATTGAAGCTTTCTTTTGTCACGTTTTATTTTGCCACGTTTGGGAGGAGTTACTGGACTTGTTATAATAATTGTCTCAAATAGTTTTCGTACACAAATAACCTGTTGGCATCGTTAAACTTTTTAATTACTGTGATTATGAGTGAAAGGGTCATGTTTAGTAGGGAGTGAGCGTCAGCCATATTGGTGAAAATCTGTCCAGGTGAGACACCAAAGGGACTTGAGGAGAGAGGAGCAGCTTTTATTACTAACGATATAAGACCTCGGGTGGTTTAGAAAAGAATCAGCCTATCAAGAGTATATTGGCATGAATAGTCCAGCATTCGGGCTCTAAGACTCCGGGTATGCTGTTCTAATCTTTATGACAACGTTACCAAATTCTTTCCTTAATGCCCATTTTTCTTCAACCCACCTGGACCCCGATTTTAGAGATCGGGCTTGTGTGATTACAGACAACCGATGCCATCGTCTGATAGGTTGAATGCCAGCCACAACTGAGAGATTCTTGATCGGAGCAAGATTTGCAATAGAACAATCGATTATCTAAGTATCATGACTTTCTATATGCAAAGCTAACATGTAAAGCTCGTCTTTCCCTTTAATTGTCCTCCAGACTCTTCTCCTTCTTGAGATTATCAGACTCTGATGTGTCAGACGAGGGAACACCGTCAAAAACAGCAGCAATAGCCTCAAGACTAGGACCCTTAGTCTCGACAAAGAACTTCCAGACAATGCCAAGCTCAATAGCCAACCAGGCAACATAAACAAAGTAGAACTTCCAAGCAAGAGCCTGAAGACCAATGGGGTTAACCATGGTGTTGATGAAGTTACTGGCCTTGCCAAAGAACATGAGAAGAGAGAAACCCTTGGCGCGGATGGGGTAAGGGAGAATCTCAACTGGGTAAGAGTAGAGAAGGGCATTGAAAGCCAAGTTGTAGAAGAAGTAGAAGAGGAAAAGCATAGCGATAACGGCTTTTCCAGCGGCAGTGTTGTGATCCTCGTTGAAAAGACCAGCGCAAAGGGTTTGAGAGGCGAAAATGCCGAGCATGCCTCCGACTGACAGGAGGAACTGGGTGCGACGCTTCATGTAGGCGGTCAAGAAGGCTGAAGCAACTGAAGTCAACCAGTTGAAGATCATGAGACAGCCGTTCAAGATGTTGCGCTCACGGGCATCGGTAACACCAACAGTCTCAAGAACGCGGACGAGATAGTAAGAGACCAGACCATTGCCAGACCACTGACTGAAACAGCCAAGGCAGACCAAGATGAAGAGTCTCTTTCGGTTTCCAGGAGACTTAATGAGGTCCTTCCATCCAGTCTCGTTGCTGACTTCAGCTTCGATGACGTTGCGCATCTGAATGAACTCAAGCTTAACAAGCTCGTCATCTTCATTTCCATTCGCATGCCACTTGACCAAAACAGCCTTGGCTTCTTCACTTCGACCATTGGCGATGAGCCAACGAGGAGACTCTGGAAGGAGGAAGACGCAAGAGATGGGAAGAAGAGCCGGTGCAGCCTGTAGAAGAGAAGGAATTCTCCATGCCCACTCGCTACGAATGCTGAATGTACCGAATGTGACCCATGCAGCAAGAATAGCTCCGATGTACCATGATGTTTGGTAGAGAGAGGTCACGACCTGTCGTTCCTTGGGGTGGGCGAGCTCACCGATGAGCATGGGGGCGTAGGCGTTGGCGAAGACGAGACCGAAACCGATGATGAAGCGTGAGACGAGGAACATGGCGACTGGCTGAGGTTAGAAGATAGACGACAAGAGAAAGATTTTAGGAACTCACAGTGTACAGAAGCGCCCTGAATGACGGCACCAATGATCATAATAATAGCGCCAACAAAGATACCCATTCGACGTCCCCAGCGATCACCGACCAAGCTGATAAAGGGAGTTGCGACAACACATCCGAGAGGGAGAATAGCTGACATGATTCCAAGGAGAGCACCACGAGGCTTTCCAAAGTCTAAGATGTATTAGCCAACGCTTTAAAGTAGGCGGGAAGGAAGCAAAACTTACAGTTATCCCATGAAGGGACAGCTTGGAGACCTGACATCATACTGGCATCGAAACCCAGAGTGATAGCAGCAGCGAGACATGTTGGTATGATGAGAAGATACAAGCGGAGAAGGTTTTTGTTCTGGTAGAACGGAGGCGCGGCGGTGACGAGCTCTTGGATTCTCGCGTCGAGATCGAGAATTTGCTCGTCAACCGCTTGGCCGGCGTGTTCAGCCATTGCGACGTCTGTCTTGGCTTCGATACTACTGGTCTTGCCCATTTTGCGATTTCAAGAATGAAGACTGTAGGGGAAGAAGAGACGATGGTTTGATTGACTGATGATGTTAAATCTTTGCTGGCGACCCTTGCTCTTTAATACATCCCCGGTTTGTTGTTGTCGGGGGTAGTCAGCGTCCGTTCGCCAATATCACCTTATTCCGTTTAAGCGGGGGTCGCATTGCATTGCGGGGCCCCCTAAAAAAATCTTTCTTGACTCGGTAACCCCACGGGGCAGAGAGAATTGGAGGATGCATGAGGAGAGTCGGCTACTACCCGGTGTCTCTGACTCATGTAACGGATGCTTCCCGAGGCTACTCCGCACTACAATCCCTGGCTACATAACACTACTAGGTCTCGGCCAACTGATTGACCCCAGCTCAGTTAGAAATCATTACCAATTTACCAAAGCACTTGGTCACGCACTCGCCTACCATGGCACCATCTCAAGCCACCATGGATCTCGTCGCCCAACTCACAGTTGAAGAGAAAATCAGTCTTCTCGCGGCTGTTGACTGGTGGCGTACACCTACCATCAAACGAGATGATGTCTTCATACCTCATATCAAAATGTCTGATGGACCTAATGGAGCTCGCGGTGAGAGTTACGTGAGCGGCATCACAGCAGCTTGCTTTCCCTGCTCGACTGCTGTTGGGGCTACTTTTGATTCAGAACAGGCATTTCGCCTCGGCAAAGAAATCGCCAGAGAGACCATAACAAAGTCTGCCAATGTTCTTCTCGCACCTACTATGAACATTATCAGATCTCCCCTTGGTGGGCGAAACTATGAGACTTATTCGGAGGACCCTTATCTGATTGGCACTCTCGCCTCGGCCTTTGTTAGGGGCTGTCAAAGTGAAGGCATTGCAGCTACACCGAAACATTTCGTCGCCAACGATTCAGAAAAGAGTCGAACAAAGATGACATCAAATATTGACCGACAAACGCTACGGGAAATCTACATGCTTCCCTTTCAGCTGGTCATGCGCGATTCTGATCCTTGGTGTTTCATGACTTCGTACAACCGCCTAAACGAAGTATACTGCGCAGAAGACCACTGGCTTCTTGAGGAGGTCCTTCGAAAAGAATGGGGCTTCTCTGGTTTGGTGGTATCAGATTGGATGGGAACCTACTCAACTGCACAAGCTCTCAATTCAGGGATGGATCTTGAGATGCCAGGTCCAACGAGGTGGCGAGGGCAGAAGCTTCTCAAAGAAATTGAAGCTGGCAATGTGACTACTGAAGTCCTAGATAAGAGTGTTGCAAGAGTCATTGAGCTCGCAAACAAGACTGGCCGCTTTGAAGACCCTGTCGAAAAGCCAGAGCGTTCAGTTGAAGACCCTGAACGACTTGAGTTCATCACTTCTGCTGCGGCAGATGGTATGGTTCTTCTCAAGAATGACAACAATGTCCTTCCACTACCTCCAAAGGCTTCAGTAGCAGTCATTGGCCACCACGCCGTCAACCCCAGTATCGGAGGTGGTGGCAGCGCAAAGGTCTTGGCCCAACACATCATCTCACCTCTTGAAGGTCTCAAGGCTCTAGGTGTTGACTGTAGACATGCACCCGGCGTTCCAGTCTTTGCAGCCCTACCTCATGCAGAGCCTGGATCTATTTCTCCTGTTCAGCTTCGCTGGTTTAATGGTTCTACTGTAGGCGAGAATCTCGCTCACGAGGAGACTATCAAGCAGCCTGAATATATGATCAAGGAGGCGTGGCCGGTATATCTCAATAAGGAGTACTGCACGAGTATGTCCTACACTCTGACTCCAAAGTCGAGCGGTAGCCACGTTTTCTCTGTTATCACCACTGGAAAGGCCGATGTTTTGGTCGATGGGAAGAAGGCCTTCCATCGTTCTCAAGAGCCGGTTCTTCTTCCCGAATCATTCTACTTCTACAAAGCCAAGATTGAGCGACGATTTACCTTTGAGATGGTCGCCGGGCAGGAGTACAAGGTCGAGTTGCAGTCTTGGGCTACAGATCCCGATGTTCTGTCAAAGATCGGCGGAACTATGTTTCAGGGTGCTTCACTTCGCTTTATGGAGCATGTGGATATTCCCGGCGCTATTAGGCAAGCAGCGGAAACCGCTCAAGGTTCTGATGTTGCAGTTGTATTTGTTGGAACAACGAACGAAATTGAGTCAGAGGGTTATGATCGCGACACGATGGATCTGACCTCTGATCAATACGACCTCATCACCGCCGTGGCAGCTGCCAACCCTCGCACCGTTATCGTGAACCTCTCCGGCTCCCCTGTCACAGTCTCTCCCTTCATAGACCAGGTTCCTTGCTTTCTTCAAGCTTGGTTCGCTGGCCAAGAATGTGGGCATGCCATTGCTCGCGTTCTCACTGGACAAGTGAATCCATCAGGCCGACTACCCATGTCCTGGCCACGAAAGAACGAGGATAACCCCGCCTATCCCAACTTCCCTTGTGATGACAGCCTTGTGCTGAACTACGAGGAACGGTTGAAAATTGGATATCGGTTCTACGATGAAGAGACAGCGCCAAAACCACAGTTCCATTTTGGAGATGGTCTGTCCTACACGACGTTTGAGCTGACAGGGCAACCATCCGTCACTTCGTCCTTTGGAAGCGCCTCAGAGACACAAGTATCTATTTCGAGTGAAATTAACAACACGGGCACTAGGGATGGCAAGCAGGTGATTCAGCTATACGTAAGCCTTCCCAAGTGTGATGGAAACTCTCGTCCTGTGAAAGAGCTCAAGGCGTACCAAAAGGTGCTTGTTGCAGCTGGAAACACAGAGAAGGTCGTGTTCAAACTGGATAAATATGCGTTCAGCTACTTCGACGTTGCAACAGACAAGTGGAAGATGCCTCAGGGCGAGTTCCATCTGCACTTGTGCTTTAGCTCCGCTGAGACGCTTCAGACGGTCGGCGTCACTAATCCTGAGACGCGTTATTGGACTGGAGTATAGAAAAATTATTTAGGTTGATGTTGATACCTTGATCTGGTTCTTTGATGAGACTAGGGGCATCCATGATTAGGTAGTAAAAAGAAAGATCGAAAATCTGAGTGCTACAAGCCGCTTGAACAATGGTATGAAAACTGGAACTCCTATCCTTGTTGCCTACGACTCTCCACCTCGGCATCTGATACAAAATGATAAAGCAAAGATAGGAATCCTATCTTTATTATTTATACCAGAAAGTATATTTTTTAATAGCTATAGTATAGCTGCAGTATTTACTGTTAAGACACATGCATAATTTCTGTTAAAAGGTAGCTACCCTGGAACGCACTTCTTTTCCCGGAAACACACTGCATTAGTTATTTCCGCATTGTCACCTGATTAGATCATTTTTAAATAGGCATAGCTTAGATCCGCCCCTAAAAGAGGTCGACCTACGGTTTAACAATTTCTACGGCATACTAAAACCTTAATTACTAAAGACGCGCGTCTTAAAGATACAGGGATCAACCCTATCTCCTCAATGTGCCGTTATCTTAATGAATTGCTCATCCACAGTTGCGCCCTTTTCTTGCATATTTCTCCTCCGAAATCTTCCGCCTAACGTTGCTTATAATCCACTGCATCAGTCTATGAATGCAAGATCTATAAAGCTCAGGGCGTAGAGATTGTATCCTTCGATTTTCTGCCCCAAATAACATTATCCTCAATATATCGCATCCATTTTCCAAATCATGTCGAATAATACCAAATACCAGAGCATCCCTGATCTCATCGCATTATCCCCCCAGATTTTCCTACAAGATGGAAGGAAACCAGTCGACAAAGGACCATCTCCTCAACATCCCCGCGTCATTATTATATATGGCTGGGGGGACGGACTTTTGAAACATGTGGTGAAATACCTCAGCGGCTTCCGTCAAGATTATCCCCACGCCAAGATAATTATTGTTCTTTCGCCCATGGCTCAAGCTATGAGACAGAATGCTGCTCAGAGGAGCTGTGCTATGTTGCCTGTCATAGATACATGCTTCACTGGGGATATTGAGGAAGATTATGTTGATTCAGTCCTCATTCACGTCATGTCAGGTACTGGTGTCATCAATTATGCAGCGACATTAGATGCGTACCAGCAAACCTACGGAGCTCCATTACCACACCGCATGGCAAGCTACGACTCTACAGCTGGAAAATCGTATTTTAGTCCAAGTGTTCTTTTACAATGGTCGTATGCAATGGCTTTAGGTTCAAAATCACGGGTGCCTTGTCCATTCTTCATGATGCAGTTCGTATGGGGTGTTTTCATCTTTGCAAATCATCTCTTTAACAGCATACGGGGACAAGAGTCAGCAGGGGCTATGAGCCAACGGATGTTACTTGATAAAAGGTTCAAGAGTGGAAATGTCCTAAACGTGTATATGTATAGTAGGGAGGATAAACTCGTACCCTGGAGTGATATTGAAGATGGGGTTGCTGAGGCAAAGGAAGCGGGATACAGGGTAGAATGTGTTGTCTTCAAGGGCAGTGGACACGTGGGTCACATGAGGCTTTATCCGGAGCTGTACTGGAAGACTCTTAAACAAGCTTGGCGGCGAAGTTGATTTAATAATAGCGCTAGAGTACAGGTTTAAGTTATAAACTTAAGAATAAGATTTAATTAATATCTCTATAATTAGCTTAAGGCCTTTAATATTTTCCACCAAGGTACAGGCACTAAGTAAAATAATTATAATTGCAAGATCAGGATAACAGAATTAATTGCCACATGATGGGATCTAACGGATTCGTTGAGAGTTAGGGTTAGCTATACTATTACCTAGTAATACTCTTAATGATTTCTTCTTCTCTATCTATATTAACTTATAGATTCACCTGCTTTTGCACCTATCCAACTCCTTTGCAAATCTGTATCATCCTCCTATAACTCTGGGGCACTATCCTTGTCCAGACCCATCACCTCAGCCTTCTCTCCCCATACAATCCCGCACTCAACCACGTAATCATCCCAATGAGCTAACAATTCGCTTAGGTTCTCGGGATTAGTCTCTGCCAAGTCTTGAGTCTCTCCAGGGTCTTGGGTAATGTTAAACAACTCCCAGCCTTCATCACCCACTCCCGCGCCGCCTTGTCTCTTGTCGAAATGAACTATCTTCCAGTCACCTTTTCTCAAAGCGCCCCTTGTAAATAGTTCCCATCCAACTAGTTCAGTGGACGAATGTATTGCCCAAGTCTCATTATGCTCTACGCTTTTCCCTTGACCGAAGAACGGCAGCCAGGACTTTCCACGAATGGCATGTACCCTTTTCCCCCGGAAAGGAATAGTCTTTGCAGTAAAGGCTGCACTACCGCTTTCAAGCTTTGTAGACACTGTGTCTTCAGAAGCAGGCGGCAGGGATACGCCAGCTAGTTCGAGGAATGTTGGGGCAAAGTCCATGACGGTTGAGAAGGAGTGGTTGAATGAGCCAGGCTCGAATGAAGGTTGGAAGGTATTAGCTGGTGGCTTCACAACACAAGGTACAAGTGAGTATAGAGTTTTACCACTGTGGATTTTCATGTTCCTGTGTCATCCTGGAATAAGGCGTTAAAACGCTTATAGTTAGCCTCCACTTCAAGCACCTTGCTGTTGTGTAAGTATGACCCGAGCTGTCAAAATCTATTAATACTAATTCTTATTTTGTTTTATTTTTTTATGTTAAGCTATAAATCTATATTATTTTTATTTAAAATTTAAAAATATACTATGCTTAGAGTAGTTTTAAAAAGTAAAACATAAATAAATATAATATTATAACTAATATTATTAAGTATAATTATATATAAAATTAAATATAATATATTCTTTATATTTAAAATTATTTTTATACTAATGAAATAAATTAAAGTGTCATTTCAATCAGGATTGAGACCGAAATCGAACCACGCTATTCCATCACAGTCAGGACTGTTTAACACGCTTTTGGCAGCTGGAAACAATCGTGAATATTCTGACCAAGCTTTCGATGGAGATGAAATCCATCCCGCCCATGTTCTGTCAAGCAATACCTTAAGCCCAAGTTCAACAAAGACTGCAAGGAACTGGAGATTTATTATTTCGAGGAAGCATCAGCCAACAATTATCAGGCACGTGCATGCCTGGCCATTCTTCACTGGATGGGAGAGAAGGGCACTCCTATTACCATTGAGGATGTCACCGAATATCCTTTGGCAAGATATGCGGCCATGCACTGGCCTACTCACGCGAGAAAAGCCCTCTCTGAAGTCAATGAGGGATCAGAGGACGCCGAAAAGCTCATCACGGAGTTCCACGATTTGTGTTCCGACACTATCGTAACTTGGATTGCACTTTTCGATTCAGACCAACAAAGGCCACGCTATGGCGAAACACTTGTCAAGAATATATCTCCGATTTACTACGCAGCACTTTGCGGACTCTCGCTCAATGTTAAGAAACTGCTCGAGAACAAGGCGATGAGCCTCAACGATAAGTATGGGGTTCACGGAAAGCCTCCACGAGCGTCGACATGGGTTTCTGTCAACAGTCCAACTTATCATTAGTAATGTAGCAGTTTTCCCAGACAGTGATAATAAGGCAAGAAATGGAAGGATTATCCCACACGCGGCTAAGTCCCAGAACGTCGAGTTGGTAAAATTCTTATTAGACAAAGAAAGAAAAAGCCAAGGTGGGATAGTGTCTCATATTGAAGCAATGTACGTGGCCACCGGGGGAGGGAATATAGATATAGTTTGATTGCTCGTCACCCGTGAGAATATTAACCTAGATGTTCCAATAGTCGAAAAGGGGATACCGCATTAACTGTTAGAAAGAGGCTTAGCAGTCGGCTGTCTTCACATCGTGCATTACTTATTAGAATTGGCTACTGAAATCGATGCTGAGGGCGGTTGGTATGTCTATTTACATCGAGGAGTATGTATAGCACAAAGGGCCCGCTTGAATATCCATATAATCCTTGACGACAGGCTTCTTATCGGCGAGTTCCATAATGGGCATCTCATCGGTGAGTTTGGCCGAGATGGATTTGCTGGGATCGTTGTAACCAGTATAATCCGACAGACGAGTAGCATTGCGACCTTGCCACTGTAGCTTTTGTTAGCGTATAAGTATTTCTAAGATTCGCAAAACAATAACTCGCCTTGGCCCAAACGCGATCGACGTTCGCGTGGTGTAGAAAGAAGAGAGGTTCGTTGGGCGAGGTGGCAGGACCCATGTCGCCAAAAATAATGCTGTGAACTATTCAATATTAGTAAGCTGGAACAATAAGAAAAGGGATTCTAGAGCATACTCTGAGCGTGAGGCAAGCCCTCGAGCATTTCCGACATCATGTGGTAGGTATCAAAACCATAAATCATGTTCATGACCTTGGAGTTGTAAGCGCCGGCCTGCATGTCACCAATGATTGGGTTGCCATCTTGATCATTTCCCAAGCCACCGTTGAACTCGCGAGTGAAGCAGTGCAGGCGATTATCAGGAGTGTTCATATCAGGCCATCCCATACCCAAGGTCAGATTTGTGTTGGCGAAAGGTCCATCGACGACACAGCGCTTGAAGCCAGGGACATCGCTTCCAGTGAGTTTTCCATCGCCACCAAAGCCAGTCTCAGGATCAAAGACAGGAGAGTTGACTGTGTCGCTCTTATCCGCATCAATCGACCAGTCCCAGTATGGTTGAACACCCTTGTAGTCGCACTCGTCGCGGAGAAGATCCTCGTGTAACTGCACGTACCAACGGTGCCAAGGGAGGAAGTTGGCGACGAAGTGTATTTGTGTGTTGAGGGTGAAGTGGGTGAAGACCAAATCATCCATGCGAGTCTTGACAGAGTTGTAGGCTTTGTAGTGTTTCTTGGGGAGGTCGCGGACGCATACAGCGGCGCGAAGGTATTCAGCCTTTTCGGAGGTTGTGAGTTCGCGCCATTCTTTGCGGACGACAGGGTCAGAGCAGCTGGATGCACGGGTCAAAGGATTTGCAATAGCTGTAGCCGCAAGGACCAGGCTGGTTAAAAGTGTTTGGGGAAGCATTATGGTAGCGACTGTATTGAACGAATGACCGATACGCAGAATCTGTTAACGAAGGACAGTTTGGGCTGGTGAGAAGAGAATGAGAAGTAGCAATGGCAGTTAACTTAAATACAATACAAATGCCGAGACTATGCCCTGTACAGCTTGGGACGAAAATCATGATCCCCTATCCGGGGAACCCGTTTGTAGCGGTATCTAATAATGCCGGCATGTGTAACAGACTTTGCTCACTAAGGAAAGAGAAAGTCTCGTAAGTTGAGGTAGAACCGTTGAGCGAAGCATCAGAGATCCAGGAACACGAGCCTTGGCATCCTCGGGCACGCTCTGGATTCCTTCTTCTAGAAGCCAAGAGCGAAGAGTACTTGAAATTACGGGGCCAAAGACAAGATACTGAACGGGACTTCCACCAAATACATCACTTTAAAACCCTTTTCTGGGATAAGGGTGCGAGCGATCCCTGACAGGGTCTTTTTATAGCGATAAAAATCGGAAACAGGGATCTTGAAGCCGGATATAATGCTATATCAAGCCTAGTCAAGGTTCACGGTCCACGGGGAATTTCATGCGCTAAGCTTTAATTTCATTATATTTTCCGTACGCACATTCTTTATCTGTTAAATAAATTTATTGGTACGCTTATCTTGGTAATCGTTGATCCGACGTCAAGGAGAAGGCTTTAGCGAAGTGAGATGGTTCAGAGCCATTCCGAGAGAGAATTCTACGAAAACACCTGGATCCCTTGTTGTGAGACGCAATAAATACGGCCGATGAGCTCGGATTGGAATACATCTAATTCGATCACACGGTAATTCAAGTCCTAGAATGCAGCAATAACCTACTGAGATATATGTTCTAGGTGTTGTTATCAGGTGAACTGCCAACTGCCTTTCTAATGATTCTTTTCTCTGTCGACATCTCATGCGCTGCTGGCTAGTTTGCTGCCATCTCGGATTTATCCTTTGGCATTGCCATGCCATCAACTACTGGAGGTACGGAACCCTGTAATTCAAAAGTTGGTCGTGCAATGCTATCAGAGTGCAGTTGAGTTTTGCCTTCTTTGTGCTCTTCTTCATCTGACCTAGTGTTTTGTTTTACCTTGGCTGTTCTTCTTCGTTTAAACCATTGAAACCCAAAAAGTCCGAGGACTATTAGTAGAATGACAGATGGAACAACGGGACCAATTATTATTGCGAGGTTTGGGCCGGACGACGAGTCTCATAAATTTAGTCAGTGAAGTTTTCCCGCTGGAAATTCATGACGGTGTACTGTTCACCTACCGCGCCACGAGGTTAGCATGGAAAGGCGGCTTTTAGGGAGAGATTAATTCGGCCCACCGCACTGTTGCTGACAGGCTGCATCATTTTGGAGAGTCATTGTGAGTCAGAACTGTTGATGTGGTGAATAGAAAAAAGGGATGGTTTTATTAATGATAGACATCAAAGTGGCCTAAGAAAAAGAACTCTGTGACTAAAAGTCTGAGCCATATAATAGAATCAATAGGGGTGATAGAGATCAACGCCAGGCTGAGGCGGGACCTTTATACCCATGAAACTATGTATATCAGTAATCTAGGATTCGGATAATATGACTTTCGTTAATAGAAAGCCATACAGTAGGATTGATCGGCGTTCTTGGCAGTTCGCTGTATGACTGACATGGACGAATCACCTCTTCAGAAACCGAATCATGGTTGCAGTTCGACTGGCGAAACGGGGTTGCAGTCGCATTTCCCTGTAACTCCAGGACGTTTAATATTTCGTACTGCTGACACTTTTCCTAACATCAATTGGTTGACTTAACGGAGTCAGGACCCCAAAAAGGTCACGACTGCGAGGCTAGAAGTCCGTAATATCTAGAGAGACGGTCAGCCTTTCGCAGAAGACTAGTTGCTAACACAAGACTTGTTTTAAGACAACCTGATTATTATACTGAGTCTTTTATTTAATTGCAAGGGTGATAAAATGGAAATAAGGGCTGGTGCATGTCTTCACAACAGAAGCTGCCCCGGCATTCTTCTCCAGCTAGACACAATCGGATATCAAGACTTTCCAGAACCACCCGACATAAAGTCTTTGCGTTTCTTAGAAACTTTTTCGTTTCTGCGAGATCTTTGGCTTTCTTTTATAGCCTCATCTCGGGCCTTCTTGAGTGCCTCGGCTGATTCATCCTTTTTCTTTGCTCTGGAAGCTCGTCAGATGAATTTCCCATCAACTCAAGCAACATAAACTTACTGTTGTTCCTTTTTGGTTGTGACCGGGTTGAAACCCAACTTGACCTTGTCCTTGAGACTGTCACTCCAGATAAGCCTACGATAATCAGGATCAGGTGTTTCTTCGATCCCAATGTCGGGGTGTGTTTCGCGGATCAGATTGAACATTTCACTCCACCCTCGGTTAGTTAATTCCTTCCAGACCAAATCGTCAAGGTCTGACTCCGCCGTGTGAAAGAATGGCCGTTGGAAGGGGTAGAAATGGTGCCTCGTCTCAACCACGCCGTGGTTTCCCAGTACAAAGCTCCTTGTGTCAAGCTTTACACTGTACAAAATCGAGTAAGCAATCCACGGGTAGCAGTTAGCCAGTCTAAGCATCCTGCGTTGCGTTGACGCCTCTTTATTAGGGTCCTGAGGTATGAGTGGTGAGTCGCCATCGGAGTAGTCCGTTAGGGACGTGCGGCGGTGGTCCGTCCTATAGCTGATTTCTCCCTCATCAAACTTGAAAGCCGAAAGACAATAGTTACCATTTCCATCTATTACGTCATAGCAAACATCGACCTCCGGATCGTTGATCTTAATATCGAGTGTTGCTTCTGCGTGCGTCTTAAGACCGCCGATCGCATACGCGAGTCCACAGTCAAGAATGTCCTGTTCTTCGCGCAGCAGTCTCTGCCAGGCAACTTCATACCTAAGGTAATGGAGCTGTTAGATTATTTGATAGAAATAAGCACTGGAAGCTTCGTGCCGACCGATATTAAGCCTCAACATACCTTGTCATCAAAGAGTTTGTTTCGGAAGTACCAAACACGAGATTCTCGGGTGACTGGCTCGATGAGGTAAGATAATGCCCCTCGTCTTCAAAGCCTCCCCAAGAGTAGGCAGACAAATGCAGCCACTATTCGTGGTTCCTCTCGTCAGCCAGGAATCATTCCGAAGTTAGCAGGATTAAGGTGAAGTTTCCTCTTATCTTACCTCTGCAACAGCAAAGCTCCCGACTTTCTCTGTTCGCAAACCCAAGCCGTGCGCAATCTATTTTGTGGCTAGTCAGCCAGCCGTCGTGCTCCCGCCAAGTTACTTACCTCTGTAGCTGAATAGTTCCCCATCACTGCCGCCTGGCCACGTTCCTCTTTTCGCTTGCCCACAGCAGCATGTATCTTGCGGGCATCCAACATGTTGACCAGATGGCCTGGGCCGTTGACCTGTGCCTGACGGTACATGGCTAGCATACTAGCGTAAACCCTTTCTTGGTTCTCTTGAGTCATTTCTCTCCCCCTTGCGACGATGGCAGCCCTTTCTTGAAAGATCTCCCGAACCTCTTCGGGCAAGTAATTAAAGTCGTACATGAGTTCGTGGGTTGGCCTACTTGCCAATAATACCCAGGCGCGATCAGACAATCTCTGTAAGAGGTCGTTGAGCTCGTCTGCATCATCGCGAGGGAAAGGATGAATGCCGCCGAGTTTACTCATGTAATCGTTCCAGTCTTGCTGGTGAATCCATGTGGAATAAATCTCAAAAGGATCTTTTGCAATCTAGTTTGTCTTTAGCATTCGAGTGGGTCTTGTGTGGCTTGTCTTTCAGGGTTTTCGAGCATCTATTCACTGGTGACTTACCAGAATGTAGCCAGCTGGCTCGTCAATGGTTAGCTCCAAAGTCACTTGGTTCGCAGCATTGACCTCGTCAACCAGGCCCTTGAACCAATTATATATATCCATAGTATTTGATGAGATTCTTTCCAATAGCAACAACTTCCGCGTGTCTAACAGCATCACCTTGAGTGGGTTTTTTAGTGAGAGATTGACATGGCGAGGAGGCTTGCCTTTGCTTGCGTAGCTTTCTGCAATCAGCTGATTACGGAACTTATCCCATTCAATCAAACTGGCCTCGTGAGATAAAAAAGCCCAAGAGGACTTTCCACTAGAGTCTCGAACGGGAAACTTGATAGGCTGATTGAAGGAATAGGACAGACGGCTTGGTGCCGGGTTGGACTCCAAGGTGGAAATGAACTGGGCATCATTTGGATCGTTTATAGTTCCAAGGATATGGTTCACATTAAATCTGGTAAGTGAAAACTGTTATCAGCATTCAAACGTGTAAGTAAAGATCGACTACGTTTGACGAGTCGGAGCACGGAGCAGTAAAAATGTGTGACTCTTTTACTTACCTCTCTTCAGAACCATCACAAAAACCGGGTGAACCCATGTAAAGTAGCAAAAGAATTGAGACATAGATGTCCTTTTTGACATTCTTGCCAAATAACTTCGCCTTATCTCTGTTTGCAGGGACCTTTATATAGAGGGATCCGTTGGCAATTGGCGCATAGCGGAAGTCATCTGCTTGGTTTGTCTTGGCCGTGAGCTTGTAACAAGCGGTATCAAGATGCGGGGTGTCGATGCGGGACCAGCACTTTCTTTCAGAAAGGTTGCCTGTATAGGCTGAGCCCCAATAGTTTGAATTCATAATGAATATTTCTGATTGTTTGAGGTTCTGATGTAGGCAGCTTGGAAGGAGAGAGGTCTCAGATTAAGAGATGCTGGTCGAAGTACGACTCAATATAAACCCATCTCCAGTTCTACGGTCAACGATGAGCTGGTAGGCAGCAGATAACGACGTTAACGCTAAGACTGTTTCAGGGAGAAGAGCCGCCATTGCTATTATAGTATACGGCCTTGTCCGAGTTTACCTACCACTTGTATTGCAGTGATAATCCTACGTAAAGGATGCTTCATAGACCATTCCTGACATATCACTTTTGGTGGCGGAACGGCACGGCCCAGAGCGAATCGCCCAAACGCTAGTCTCTTTCAATAGCCACTAGTTCGTACAGCCAGCCTGTTGAAAGGCGCTAAGTGTCAGCTAGTCCATTCAGCTAGCCACTTGGCTTGGGGGGGAGATGGTCTCATCGTTCCCGAGAATTAGCGGCAGCCAACCAGACCATTCCAGGGTTCAGTTTTGAACACATGCGTTAAAAGCTCCCTACATGAACTATTGCTTTCTCGCATGAATTATTGGCGTCGCCAATGTTTGCCTTGCATGTGAGCGAAACATACATCAGAGCTGAACCACCATCTCTGCCGTATCCGGCAACAACAACCATCCGAATTCGACTTTTCGGCCTTTGCCGCAGTTCATAAATCTAAGCCTGTCTATTTCGTGTTCACAATGGTTATATACGACGCATAGATTGCACTGTCTGCCGTTTTGTGGGTAGCAAAATCCTGAGAATCACCTATCGCCACTTTACTCATTTCATTGCAACCACTGTCAGAGGGCTCTCAGGATGGAACTTCAATTGTTTGCAAACGCCTTGAAGCGCCAACGCTCATCATCTCCTCCGGCTGGTGAGCAGAGACCTACCAAGGTCATCAAGTCATCTGATAACTCGGTGCCTCAGACCCCGGCTCTGAAGCGCCAAAGATCTTCAGACGCCGATACTTTGGTAGATGACAGAGATGCCAAGGCACTCAAGTTATCCGAGAGCGATGGTCAGAGTGTTGAGCATGAAGATGGGTATGGGTCAGACACCGACGTTGAACCAGAGTTTGAGGTGCCGCCTGAGACCCTCAAGATTGACCATATCGAGGTGACAAACCTCAAGCTCATTTCTATTGACGAACATGGAGATGAGATTCACCTATCCACTGCTTCAGCCACGCCGACCTTGGGTCTAGGGCTACCTACACCAGATCCGACTCCCCCACTGAACAGAACCAAGGAGGCAGATCCCTTCGACAAAGCATCTCTTTTTCCTACAGAAGAGAAGGCAAAGTCTATATCAACACCTCAGCTAGCTAAGCTTTCACAAGCTGAGCTAGCACACAATTCACCCGCCAACTTTGCCTGGGTTGGTGACCTTAAACTCTTTGGTTCCATCCCCTCACAGCTCTACATTTATCACCATGTAAGCGACGAACTCCATCCTTACAAGGAAGTTGTCAAGCTGTCCACCTTCAAAGAGCTATCTCTCGGAACCTTGATGCCAAGCTTGAAAGGCACCGATTGGGATATGATTCGCCTCCAGGAAACAATTCTTGGATGGAGAACGACAACAGTGACAAATGCAGCTCTCGGTGGCCAACAGAAGGGCATGTACCTTGAGACTAATATTGTCTTTCAAGGAGCCTTGCAACCAATATCAGACTTCCTGCGTGACTTCTTCCAGCAGGACCAACCTTCACTCCACATGAGCGTTTACATGGGATCTAAGAGAACCTACGACAAGTTTGACATGCCCTCTGACCTCACGCTAAGAGGCTCTCTTCGCCACATGTCTTTGAAGGTACTTGACCTGCTAGAGTTTCGAGAGATTGGTGTGGAGCTTACAGCACATCAATCATATGACATGGTCGACAAGAAGCAAAAATGGCATTTCGGCTTTGGCTTCTTCGGAAAGCTACATGTCTCTGTTCCCGGTACTGCAGTACCCTTGCAGGTAGATTACTACCTGAGCAAGAGGTATCAATCTTGGCTACTCGTCATACGGCTTCGTGACGAGGAGTGGACAGACGTTTTTGGCGTCAAAGGTCTCAATGTAGGAATCTTGTCCAATTGATCAGAGACTTATCATGCTAACAAGAGGTGACAAGCTTACTGAAGTAATGATGCAAGCGAGAATTGGGACTCAGAACACCGGCAAAAGTAGACTCTCGTTTGACGTCGAGGCACAACTTGAATTGAGAAAGACCAGGCTCGCTGTCCTAGGCTCTTATAGTAAAGGCAAGTAACTACTATCGTCTTAACATCGTCGGTCTCTCGACTAATACAAAATAACCAACAGATGACTATTCTATAGAAGCTGAAGTGGGTAATCTCACGCTCCATGACGTCGGAGAAATCTTCAAGGAGCTTGTTGGAGTAGATCTAGATGCCTTTGACTATGATGTGACCTTCAATTCTATGCGTCTACGTATCTCCAAGTCGGGACTGGAGCTTCAAGGAGCAGTTACCATCGACGGCCATACTTCCGCTGCTGGAACTTTGCTTCTGTCCAAGGATGGCATCGGAGTTAGCGGCATCATCGGAGATGTCCAGTTTGAAGATGTACTCATCAAAGAAGCTGGATTCGACGTATTTATTGCCAGCAAGATGGATACAAATTGCGCTCGCGCTACCAGATTCTCGATCAGTGGCGATGTCTTCTTCAGCGGGATTGAGGTGAAGGTCGGACTCTTCACCGAGAAACAACAGGATGGGGGCCTGAAATGGGCCATATACGGTGAGGTCGAGGGGGATGTATCGACGAGCCGTTTGGTGCCTGAGATTGAAAAAACGTTCTTGGACATTTCGCTATCAAGATTGGCTCTTGTAGCTTCCAACCACGACGCTCTGGCTGGAGCATATCCAGGCATCAGGTACCCCGTGATCAAGGGGTTCCAGTTCTGTGCCGCAATTGATGGTATTCACGAGCTGGAACAATTGCTCAGGGGTAGTGTCAAGGGTATGGTGCTTCGTGCCCTGTACCACTCTGATAGTAACACCTTCGGGTTAAGCATCATGCTCCCTGCCACCCGTACTATCACATTCAGTGACAGTGTCTACTCCGGCCCGCTGGAGATAGAAATTGAAGTCGGATCCGATATTCAACTGCTTCTCAAGGCCATTCTCAACATCAAGGTCGACACTCAGCCAGATCCCCTACAGCTATCGCTCGGACTCAAGGCGAACAAAGTCGCCGCCAGCGCTTACGCACAAATGCTCAACGACTGGACAAACCCATGTCACCTGGGCGAGCAGGTAGTGATTCGCAAGTGTACTCTCGAATTTGGCATTGTGTACACGACCTTTTTCAGCACTGGTACGCCTGGCGTTATTGGCCTCGCTGGTGAGCTCGCCGTAGGCTCTAAGCTCATTGGAGTTGCGATGAAGGTCAGCCAGAACCCTGCTGAGCAGCTCTTGACTGCGCAGATAACAGATCTCGGTGTAGTGGACTTGGTCGAGTTTGCTTCTTTGGTGGCCGATACCAAGTTCCCTAAGCCAGATGACTTTATCCATATCAACGATGCACAGCTTTATCTATCTACGGGTACCAAGTTGGGTTTGACCACCTACCCGGCTGGAGCTTCTCTGAAAGGTGACATGACGCTCTTTGGCAAACGTGCGAAATTTGAATGCACAGTTGGGTCGAAGGTTAAGTTCATGGCCACTATAGAGACCTTCGAGGTTGGGCCACTCACAGTGAAGGGAGCCACCGAAAAAGACCCTATCGTTGATATTGAGCTCTCCAAAGACACACAACATGTGCTCATCGATGGGGCTGTTGAAGTTTGGGGCGCCACTGCCGCAATGCACTTGGAAGTGAGCTTGCTTCCGAAAACTGTGCTTGATTTCTCAGTTGCTCTGCAGTTATCTGATCTTTTCCTCCTGAAGTTGCAGGCAAAGCTCAAGGGAGATATTGACATCAAGAACCTGAAATCATGGGCGAATGCTGACTTTGAGGTATACGCTCTAATGGAGCAACATCTCGTCGACCATATCACTAGCCAACTGGAACAGCAGATACAAGCTGCACAAGATGCGGCAAAACATGGCTTCGACGATATCAAAAGGGATATGGAGAAGAAAGAAGCAGAATTCAAAGCTTCTTGTCAAGAGGCCATCGACTCACTCGAGCGTACAAGAGCTAAGTGGAACGAAAAAAAGGCAGAGATCGACGGAAGGATGGATTCCGCACGCCAAGAAGCGACAAGGATACGAAAGGAACTACAAGAGAAGGTAGACCGGGCGCAACAGTCGTTTAATAGCTTCGTGGAAGAGCGATCCGCAGACTTGGAGCGGGCACGCGCTAATGCTACGGCTGCGATTCGCGAGGCAGAGCAGGATATCGATGAGGCGCAGCGCGATAGCGACAATGCTATTCATGAAGCCCAATCTACACTCCAACAAGTCCGGGACGATTTTCAGAGAGGCTTTGGTAGTGCAGAGAGAGATCTTGAGTCTGCCCGGAATGATGTAGAGAATGCGCAGAGACGTGTTGACGACCTCGATCGTGAGATTGACTGGGTCAACAGGCGTATCGACGACGAGCCATGGTATAATTGCCCACCTCTCATCGCGGAAAAGGCAGGCCTACTGGCGGCTCAGGCCACCGCAACAGCAGCACTTCAGGTTGTTCGAAGCATATTCTTCGCAGCCGAGGCTGTTGTTCATGGCACAGGATTTGTAGCAGCCGAGGGTGCTATTGGAGCAGCAGAACTCGGCCTTGAATCAGTGAGAGAGCTCAAGACTGCGGCACTCAATACTGCCAAAGACGCCCTTGAAGAGGTGAACGAAGCACAGAGACATCTTATCCAAGATGCCATTAATGCTCTTCATGCGGCACAAACTGCTAGCGAAGAACTACACGTCTTCGACCTCGCGAGAGAAGGCCTTGGCGCTGGGGAGTCTCTGGCGCAGGGGATGATCAATGGCGCCCAGGAGGCAGTCGATGGACTCTCCGCCTGCGGCGAGTTCATTGCTTTTGATGCCTCAGAAGTAGCTCTCCGGTTTGCGCAGAGCAACACATCCGAGCTAAACCTTGCTCGTCACGCCGTGGAGGTGGCTGAGGGTGCCGTCAACATGGGTCTTGATATTGGTAAGTGGGCTATGCAGCACGCCGGACAGATCTTCAACATTCGAAAGATGGAGTTCTCGGGATCGATCAAGAGCTTAGTCGCTGCAGACGCGTCAACAGCTCCTCTGATTGTGAATATCGAGGGGACGGTATTAGGTGAGGACTTCCAGGTCCATATCCAGTGGAAGCCACATTTCAACCTGGTGGAGTTTGTCAAGGAGCTGTTCATGATGATTTGGGAAAAGATCAAGGACTTAGCTAAGCATCTGATCATGTAGCAACTTGAAAAAGCATAAATACAGGCAATCAGAGCCCCCAAAGTTAAAGTCAGGTTATCATAATCGCGAAACGCTTATCTATCTCAGTGAAGAGTTTAAAGTGCTTGAAGCTTATGTTGGATGTGCGCTGAGGAGAGACGCATGACTAGTCTCCCCCAAGTTTTATCACCTACTGGTTATACTACCTTAGTCACTGACCTATTTATGTTCTCAAAAGCAAGCAGCAGTCAGAACATCGCAGTTTATTTACACGCCGGAATTGGCTTTACTAGCACTATGGGACGTGGAGGGAGGGTCGTTTGGCATATAATTACTAAAAATAGTATGTCCATCGAAATAATATGGGTTCTATAATTTTGTAGCCTTGATAAATCTTAGATTGATGGGAATTTAGTAAGGAGGAATAAACCTTGCTGGGAAAGCTACTCATTACTCCCCTCTCTGCGCCTTCTCAGCTCTCTTCCTCGCCTCATCTAACTCATGCTCAACGTTCTTCGCCGCCTCTTCTCTCTCAGCCCTCTCCTTTTCGGCCTGGGCCTTTGCCTCAGACTCTTGTTTCAACTCACTATCCAACTTGTCCTTTTGAGTCACAGCTGACTCCATCTCGGCTTTTAACTCCGCCAACGCTTCATTGTACTCAGCCCTCTTCTCCTCATCCACTTTTTGTTCCAATTTATCTTGATACTTTCTCAAAGCTTCATCTGCAGCGGCCTTTGCTCGCGTTGCAGCTTGGTCAGCCTTTTCGACGCGTTGTATAGCCTCTGCGATGGTACCCTTCTGCTTGTCCTCTAGAACCTCAGCGATACGCTTTCGTAATGATGCCTCTGCCAGAGTGGATGTGATGTTGCCACCAGAGCTTATGCCAGACCCTTCAGTAAATGGTCTCGTATGCTCTTTAACCAATTTATCCAAGATATCATTACCCATCTCCTCCACGCGGGGTCCCAAGACAATTCCCGCACTAACCCAAGGCTTGATGCTATCGAGGATTTTCGGGCCAAATTCCTGTTTGAGAATTGCGTTGACCGCATTCCCAATTTCCTCGTTGATGAATCTAATATCACCGTCCACGTCACCATTACCTTTAAGCTTCTCGAGCAGCTCCCCCGGGTCTTTCTGCTCAAGTACTTTACTTATAGATCTCTCAATCCCCACATCTACTTCTTTTTGTATCATCTTCCTCGTTTCGTTCTCGCTCATGGAGTTCCCAGCAATAGATTCCAGTATGGGCCCCACCTGGTTTTTGATCTCTGACATGGCGATCTCTGAATAAACTTTGTTTTTCTTAGTTCGCTCCTTGACGCGTTTCGATTGGACAGCCGATAAATCATCTCTCGGTTTCCCATTAGGCTTCATTGATCTGATAGTCAGAATAAGACCCATGATGCCAATTGGCAAGGAGATCGCAGTGATACAAAAGGAAATTATTGCAACGACGGCTGTTGGCTGGCTGTTGAACTTTTCCCACCAAGTCTGGTCCTTGGTAAGAACAATCAATGTTCCTGAAAAGCTCCTCGGGCTTCCAGTGGCAACGTCAGTAATCACCCCAGAGACCGATTTAGTATATGAGCCATCGTCCTGCAGGTCACTGTAGAAGGTGGCCCTATAATCACTCGTAGGAATGCTCCATGACGTTACGTGGTGCACACCATCGGAACTCATGACACTTGATGGCAATGCCTCGATACCCTTGGATGTGATAATCCCAGTATTAGCATCGATACTCAAGACCTCGGCCGGTTCGCCAATATCAAGCTTATATTTCCCGCCAAAGAACTGTATCGAGAAAGAGTCAGTTGCTTGGAGATTCCCAATGGCAGCAGGAAAACTCTCGGTGGCGGTGAGAAGGTTACCGGTAGCCAACAGAGACAAGAGTGACGCGGTGTCAGTAGTATCGTTGGGTGATGGAGCAGTCACTTCATCCGGCCCCATGTTAAGCATCTGTGCAACCGTGCGGTCCGAGATCTCGTCGTAACCATGTTTCTTAAGAACATCCCAGATGGCCACGTTTGGGTCCGGATCTGATGCCGCTATTGTAAGCTCTATGAGCATCAGCGTACTGAGATCGAGCAGATCTGCAGCCAGCTGAGACTCGTTTTTTGGAGAAACAAGGACTCCGCTATTTGCATTCGTCGCCATCGCAGTTGGATAAGCGCCATTTAGCGACAGCTGGCTAACAGCCTTGACCTTGGCCGTCAAAGGCTCTACCACGGAGCTCATTAGAGTCTGAGTGGCAAATGCGAGGGTCTGTGCTGCGCGGTTCTGGAGTCCGCCAGTGACCACGTCTGAGTGCTTCAACATTCTTGTAAGATTGGTTTGAGTAACCTTAGCAATGTTACCAGCAAGAATGGTATCGCGCGGCACACCAATGCCGTTACTATCAGGTCTATCCGCGTTAAACAAAGTAGCTCCAGGAAGAACAAGATTGGTTGTAAGAAAGTAATCAACGGCCTTGAAATTGAAGTCATGATTTGAAAGGGCAGGATTGAGCGAGGTATAGTGTGCAGGTACCTCACCGCTGAGTCCATTGACGACTTTCCCCCAGAAGCCACCCTGGAACTCAGCTTTCGGGGTACCTAGTGTTACAGGATATGATAGGTTCATGCCGAGGCTGTTTCCAGTGCCAGTCCATGAACCATTTCCAATGATGCTGAAAGTGAGCTTTGCTGACCCATGCTCATTGGTTGTTAAACTGCTGAAAGCGCTGTCGTAATAGTAACTCCAGTTGAGAATATTCTCTTTTGAAGTCCACTGAGATGTGACCTGACTTTTAATGGCCATGCTAGCTTCAGTGTCGTTCATATTGAAGTCAAGGGCATCGAGATGTTTCTTCTCGACTGTGATTTTGATTGGGCCGTAGTATTCGTAGTCTATGCCGCTGACGTAAATCCTTTGCCACGGGAGATTATACTTGAACTCCATCCCTTCGGTTCCTTTGACCGAAATACACTTTACGTTTGTGTAAGACTTATCCTTGAGTGCGGGCACGAGGACGACATTAGCCATGAGATCATGGGCGAATATGACGCTTGCTGTTTTTCCAGAAGGGATGGGGTTGTAGCTGGTCCCGTTGATAGTAAGTGAGAGCGGTTTCTCTTCCGTTGGCATGACGTAGTTAGGGTTTCCACCCTCAACAGCTACCCAAAGGCATAAAACGCCGTCATTACTTGTCTCCGATGATGCTGGTACAGTCGAGAAGCAGAATCCCCGAGGCTGTAGTGCAATTGAGTCTGTGGCGGCCGAGGCAGTTGAAGAAATGCAGCCAAGATAGAGTGTCAACCCTGCTGCTTCACGCAGGTGCCTGGTGATACCAACGCGGACAAGACTGTTGATGAACTTTTTCTGTTCATCGCTCATTTCAGGCTTATCATGTGCTGCACGAAATCCGATATCTGCGTGTTTCAAATCGATACAGACTGCGGTTGCTTGATCCTCACCTGGCTTCATAATGTTTATATGTTCGTGGCCTTCACCAGTAGCACCTTCATTTGGAGTGAAGTCAGAGCTGATGGTACCACTACCGCGAATGGAGCCCGGAACATTCACAAGTCTGGTTGTAATGACTAACTGAGTGTTCTCAGGTATCGTCTCGAGCTGACTCTTGTCGCTCTTCTCTTGATATGTGCCGGTCAGGTCAAAGGCCAATTCAATAGCGCCATCGGTACCCTTGAACTGAAGTCTTGTGTTGGCTAATGCCAGAGCCACCCGGTATGTCTTGGCACCTGTATAGTTGCGCGTTAGCGTCAATGTGACACCCATGTGTCCGGCTGGGCTTACTGCTTCTCAAGGCCGTTTCAAATACTGGAATCTTCATCAACCCTGTGTCGGCAACCTTTTGCGCGAGCACATCGTTGAGAGCATCTTGTCCGTATGAGACTAAGACATCCCATCCATTGAGGGAGTCAAACCCTTTCAAGGCCGTAACAAGACCGGATAACGAGTTTCTAGCAAAACCTGACATTTCTTCAACCTTTGCAAGTTCTGAATATAACAAGAGGTTTGGTGGAAAAGATGGAGCTGAACGTCAATACTGTGAAGGAGCAAAAAAAGATACGATAGAAGGCAAACAGGATGAAAGCAAGGAGAAGTAGTTGGGGTTAAATGTTGTACTGGATGATACTCGAAAATTATCTCTGTACAAGAGGTTTTGGTAAAGCACAGCATCGTTCATTTATACTCCTGATTAACAGGGTGGATTCCAGCAGTTTCTCGTCACTTAATTCATCCTTGCATAAACAAATGTTCATTCCTCGTATGGTACTGCACAGAAAACGAGGGTCTAAACTAGAGACATCGTCTATTGTGTGACAGTTGAGGACAGGCCATGCCCGATGCAGCTATATCACGTATCACCAAAGTTACCTCCATCCACGAATTGCCTCTTTGGGTGTTCAACTTTCAGCTCCAACGCCACCTAAACTACAAAACTCATAGTCGACCATACATGCGAGGTCATACAACGCAGCATTCCTTCAAAAATGCAAAATCTGCCCACCTTTCCCCCGCATTTTGCGTAAGCAGTAGGTCGAAGACTCGATGTGCGCGACGCCGGAACGTGATGCCGAAACTCAATGTCTCATCGACTGGATGTGACCTTAGTGCTCAGACATACATTTTGAGACACCTTCACCTGGCGAACCTTGTAATGCGTATCACATATTTTTTATCCTCCAACGCTTTGCCTTTTGCGTAATTTCACATGTTCCATTTTCTCGTGGAGAGCCGAGAGACCGACCTTGATGATCTCTTATTACTTTGACCTCAAATGTGTTGCAGAACCTGTAGATTCTGAGAAACCTAGCAAACTAATATTCCACGTGCACCAAAAAGGCATTTCTCAACACCGTGATACTATTTGCACATTCTCCAAATCATGGCTTCGCCTGAGGACATTAAGATCCCCAAAATCATCGACGTCCCTAGCGATGACTTGTTCCAATTCCAACGCAACGACACCCTCGTCATTTGTAATACCGGCACCCATGTTATTCCCGAGGACTTCAAGTTCGACACGAGAAGGCTCATGGTCTTTGCTGAAGAGATCAGGCTAGAGGGAAACATTAAACTACCTGGCAAAGATATTATTATCTCCTGCAACACGCTTCGGCCACTCTTAAGCAAACTGACCATCGATGTGTCAGGAGCTTCCCCTGCTTCAGACTCCACACCTGTGCCTGTAATGTCCCATACTACGGATAAGGGTACTGGGGATGACGGTTCACTGGCTGGGTCTATTTGCCTTTATGTCGAGAATATGTCCAAGGACTGCCGGGATCATCTATTCCTCAAAGCGAATGGTGGAAGAGGTGGTCTTGGCAGTGATACCTCCGTTGCAGATATGAAAGCAGGCGACGGTGGTAAAGGAGCTGATGGTGGGTCGATTTCCATCGCATATGGCTGTCAAGAATACGCTACAGCCGATGCCATTCGTAAAGCCAATACTTCGCCTTGGCCCCAAGTCGCAAATATACTACAGGACCGAGTCTTGAATGAACCTTCTCTCTACTCATCTCTGAGCAAAGAGCTTGTCAAACTTGTGTCGCGCTTGACAAGCCTTGCTGAGGCTATGGCAAAGGCTACAGGATTGCTGGAGACGTCTATCCATCACGCAGCAAAAGACAGGAACTTATCGATTGGTGGAATGAGGCGTGCATCAAAACTCAGCGATACATTTTCTGATGCCTTGACACTAGTCTGGACTCCTCAGTCTGATGACGATAACGCAGACGTCGAATGTGGCTCTGCTGAAAACGTCGCGTCGCTAATTACTGCCCTAGAAGCGTGGCTTGCGCCTGGTTCAAGGTCAAGCGAAGATGTACTGCTAGAAGCCATTGACTCTATTCGGGGGCCTTCAAGCTTAAACCTCCCGGCCCTTTACAGGTCGCTTGATGATATAAGTGATCAAGCCATCGTTGCGGCGGCTGATGTCGAAATGTACGTCGAATTCGACATGTGCCGTGTAGACAAGGGCAACGGTGGCCTCGGAGGACATGGAGCAACCAGTTCAAGTCCTCCTGGCCAGCGAGGGGATGACGGCAAGCCTGGCAAAGTTTATATATCTTCTTTCTCTTCTGAAGGACCGTTCACCGATGAGAAACTGCCTTTCACCTACGCATTTCCGGACCAGTGTCAAATGCTCCTTAACAGTGCGAATGCTCTGTACTTTTCCAACAAGAAAGAGCAGTGGGCTCGCGCGGCGTTGATATACCGGCGCCTGAGTCATCGTTTAGACGTTATCAAGAATTTCACAAGCGATGATAACAAGGAGATTGCGCTGCTCAATAGCTACCAGGTCCTGGAAAACAAGGAACGCTTGTCCCTGGATGTACTGGGCCAACTCTTGTCGGTTCATACTCAGGCAACAACCTATTTGAACAGTATCCTACTCAACCAAGACATGTTCGGAATGACCAGCAACTACGCTCCACGGCTATCCTACGAATTCTACCGTGAGCGTCTTACTGAGCAACTTGGAACACTGGAGAAACTTGAGGCCAAGTACAACACTTATATGGCTGCAATGAAGTCCCAAGACAAGGCGGCTGATGCCATTGCAGCCATCAAGTCCGATTTCACCAAGCGACAGCGGAATGCCCAAGATCGCATTAGTATTCTCTCGGATGTCAATGGACCCATTCAAGTTAACGCATACCAAATTTCCCTTTTCACGCCCCTTCTTAAGTCCAAACGAGCTATTCTTTCCAAGGCTATTGAGAGGGTTAAGTCTGCTATCCAACAATCTTTCAACATAGATCCTATGATGTTTATTGAAGCCTTGGCGACGCTGTCCATGGCGCCAACCGGGTTCACAGGTGCCGTACAGGCTCTGAACTTTGGTTACAAGGCTATCACCGAGATTAAAGACGCTTCCGGCTTGTCGATTCCCAAGGAGTACGTCATTTCCCAGCTTGGTCAATCCGGCAATTCCATTGCCTCGATGGTGCAGGCTTACGAGCAGCGGTCCGACAAGACACTTAAGTGTGATGACCCGGGCGCGATCAAGATTATGGCGGAGAAAGACAAGATCAATGAATTTATGGAAAAGTTCAAAAGCGCCATCCCGGAAGAGGTCGCCGATGAGCTCAACTTAGAGCTTAATGGCTACGTCGAGATGATCACGCTTCGCAACACAGCTGTGGTACAGTTCAACTCCGCAGTGGAACAGCTTGCGCGGGCGGTGGAGAATAGAGACTCCAGCACAAGGCAGCTGGAACGTATGGGCTCCGTCGCCGCGTCACTCGATTCTAACCTTCCATCAGTGTCTTTGTGGCTGCGTCGCGCTCGGGATGATTTGCGCCTGGATATCATGCACCATATAAACCTAGCATCGCGCGCCGTTAGATATTGGGGTTTACAACAACTACCAGAGTTTGCAACACCGGGACCGTTACGAGACCATAAAGGGTTGACGAACTTAGTCGAAGATGTTGCCGACAAGTGGGAAGAAGCTAAGGTTATGTACGCGAACAGTACCTCGCGCATCTGGCCACTTCCCAACCAGAGCGGACCCATGTATCGCTTGACCTCGAGCGAGATGGCTACTCTAAGAGGAACTACATCCCGACTTGACCGCGAGACGGGAAGAACCGTGCTCATTCATGGTGTAATGGTACGACTTGAACCAGGAATGCTTAGCAACAGCAAGACTGATCCGGAAGCAGTCCTGCTATATGGTCGAGCCAATATTCGTCTGAGCCAGGTACGGCTCTGGCTCGTCGGGGCCAAAATCGACAAGGACGACTCTGAACGGCAAACCCTACCCGTCAAAATCTATATGCTGGGTAACGACGACGAGAAGATTGTGGACACAAACCATAAAGTTTTGACGTTCTCGCACGAGGCACTCCCTCTTGATGCTGATATTGACCTCGAAGGTATTGAGTCACTAAAAGACTGTGTGCCAAGTCGTACTTTGGATACACAGCAGTTAGGCTATATTGCGGAGGCTACTGAGAAAGCGCCACAGGCTAACAGTCTTGCGCCGATTGGTCCATGGGGGCTTTGGCGCTTCGAAATTGAACAGACGAGGGGGTTGGAGATCCCTGAGGGCGCTGAAGGGTATATTGAGTTTCGTGGAATTAGTCAATCCTATACTTCGTAGGTAGATATATGGATTGCGTGCGCAAAAAGGCTGCTCACCGTTCAAGAACTTCAACATGCCCTTGCTACTGAGGTTGGCACGACTGAGATCAATAGGTATACGCTACCTGAAACTGACATTATGGTGCAAGTATGTGTTGGACTAGTCACAATTGGCAAAGGCGATGATATCATCCGGCTGGCCCATTGCGCGGCACAGGTATATTTGAAGAAATGAAAATTGACTTGGTTCCCGAAGGGTCAAGAGGATATGAGAGCAAATTGCATGGCTTGCCTGAGATTCAAGGTCTTTGAAAGCGGAGTTTGTCCTACTAGTGAAACTTTTAAAGAGCGATTACGAATGAATCCTCTATATGAGTATGATTCAAATCGCTAGGGCCATCATGCTTGCGACAGACCAACGATTTGTGAGAGACTTGGAAAATTCCCTGGAACATTTTCGTGCGTGGATTCATCAGTTAAAACGATGCTCGCAAAAAAGTTCCGTTCCGTACTGTTAGAGATCGTCCAAGGGGGGTAAAGGCACAGCACAGCAGCACCTTGCGACATATTTCGGAGATGTGGCAGAAACAAGATTTCTACTTTGAACACATAGTACAGATCTGAAGCACGAGCACGAGCAAACACCGTTGTTTTATGCAGCTTGCAATGGCCACATCGCGCGTATCAAACTACTCCTCGAAAATGGTGCTGAGATTGACTGGAGTTCCTGATTGAGCGATAGCGCTAGAATACACATTTACACAAGGACATGAAAAGATACTTCGTTTTGCTGTTGATGGAGGGCATAGGGAGGTCGCTGAACTTTTGAGGTAAGCTGAATTCCGTCCACATTTTGCCAGTAAAATGCAATAGATAATATAAGATAAGGGTAGAGGTGATAGATTACTCGTGACATCGCACGAGCCCCTTCTTTATTACATTTCCCGATGCTGAAGGTACAGTAGCAGGCCTGCTGAGATTTTGAAGCCTATCTCGTATCACGATATTCTTCTCAGTTAGCTATGTAACGGGAAGATGAACTCATCCCCAAATCCGAGACCTCCGTACGTAGGCATGCCACCATCAAGACTCCAATCCCAGTTATCCTGAAAGAGCGATGCCATAAAATCGAGTTGATCTTCCTGGCCTTCCGCAATTGCAGCTAGATTCTCATTCGAGTTCTCGTCGGGCCGACCTTCGAGGCTGACGGATGGTCTACGAGAAGCTACACGTGATGGCGCTACAGAGTTTCGTACCGCTGAAAGGATATCAGTTAGTCCATGGAAAGATTTAGAGAAGACAATGGAACTTACAGAAATATGCAGAACGTGCTTGCTCTTTCAACAGAATTAGATGTTCCAAGTATCCTCGTGCGCGAGCATTCTCCCTACCGATAAGTCGTAACAAGACTGTCGTGTTCTCCCAAGTAGCATCAAGTTGTGCTTGGTTGAAATGCTTACTTCCTCCAGCCTGAGCGCACTCAGCGAGGATAATTATCCCACCGCATGTCATGAGATCTAGGACATGGAAGTCAGTACAATCTCACTAGATGAAATCGAGCAAAGAGCCTTACAGAATAAACTAAACCACCAGGCACCGGTTGCTTCACCCTCTCTCGCAACTAAAAGAGATGCTGACAGTTCGTATGCCACTTGAACACACGTTGTAGCACATTGAGACTGGAAAGCACCCTGTAACGTATTGTTCTCAGATCCAGCATCGTCCGTTGCAGACTCTGTACCGCGCCGTTGTCGCAATCGTCTGGCAGCAGCGCAAAAAGCACTAAAACTCGGCCGGTACAGCAAAATCCTAAGATGGAGAAATCTCGCATGAAGAACGTTCCGTTGCCGCCGGAGGACATGATCTCGATTTGTCAAAGCTCCGTGTTCTCTCTCTACGTCAGTACACCACCATCTCAGTACATCAACGAGAGAAGCTTTAAAGTCTTCCAACAGACCGTCTAAACGAACGAGAGCGCTAAAGTCGGAAGATGAGCTCGGCCAATATATTGAGGCTAGAATTTTGCCGAGGATCTTGGCTAGTCGTATGTTTTCTACTGAAAAGTGGTTTTGTGATATTGTTCCTTCTGGCTGGGCGCATAACTCGGAGTCAGTTCGGAGATATTCATCATCTATTGCAGCTGGAACGAGGACGTCGTCTGTCATTTCAAGAAGAGGTGTTCTTCCTAGAGTCATGCATACTGTCCTGGAAATTATCAACAACAATTCACATCACTGGATACAAAAAGGAAGGAAACTCACATCTCCATCTGCAAACATCCATACCAAACCTTTCTCCGCACTTCATTCTCTAACATGGATCGCTGATCAGCATGTCTTTCGGTGTGAAGACCCAACCCCACTGCAATACGACACGCCAGTCCGACAATATTATAGCATCGAACAGGATACTCGCTTGAGAGTGAATAGTGGCTTGCCAACAACAACGCCTGCACGTGGGATAAATCGCCTCGGTCAAGGATATCCATCTGCAGTAGACTTGCTAGACGCGAGCTGAACATAGAAGATGCAGCTTCCTTGTTGGGTAGATCCGAGAACTCACAGCCCAGAGCAAACATGGCATTGAGGGCGCAGAAGAAAGATGCATCGGGGCAGTGGTCACCCCCGAGGCCAATGTCGCCTGCATGGCCTATTTGAGGTCCCGGGTAACCTGTTGATGTCCATAACGATTCATATCGTCTTCTGAAACTAGTGGAATGTGTCCACGGATAAAATATGTGAACACTATTGAAGTAGAGATCTAGAAGTTGATCCGCTACTTGTCTTGGTGGTAGGGCAAACTCAGCTGTTAATAAGGCCGTTGCTGAGGGTGTTGATGTCCGGTTCCGATTCCGATTTCGATGTGGTCCCGTATTCCTTTGTCGGTCAGGATGTGATACTTCTCGGAGAAGAGAGTGAACGGAGGATTGTCCAAAGAATTCGTCTTGTTGGCGAGTAAGAGTGAGAGTGGTAGCCCCCATAGCACTCACGGGACTCGGTCCACCTGCTATGGTGGTAGCAGCAGCAGCAGCGGCGGCGGCGGCATGGTCTCTAGGGCTTTTGGTGGTACTGGCGGTGGCTACTACAGTAGCTGCATCTGCTGCTTCATGGCGGAGCTGGTCTATAACAAGTTGCATATCCTGGACTTGTTGTTGAAGGGACGTAATATACCTTGATAACGAATCAGAGATGATATCAATCAATGGGTGGATACCTGTGGATTGACTTACTCTTGTTCACTCAATTGCTTAGCCGTTCCAGCGATAACAGTGTAAACACAACCTGCACCCGGAACCCCGCGTTTCTTGCAGGGTTTACACACAGGCTTAGAGCCGTCGCATTTGATCTTTCGGTCCCGGCAATTATCGCATGCCAATGCTACACGCTTGCGCTTGGCCGGCCGAACAACGGTATCTCCATCTTGAACTGACGGCACTGTATCCGAGGCGTTGTCCATTATCGAGATTGGAAGAGTGGAGAGAAAAATTTGAAGCCGAGATTGAGTGGGAGGGGAGAAGGGGGGAAAGGGATTGATTTGCCCTTTTCACGGGCTGTACCCGGCCTTTCTCGGCTCGGGGGGCTGGACGCGCTAAATAACACGGAAACTATCCGCTGTCCACTATCTGTATCTGGTTTAGAGCACGTTTGCCACCGGTTCAAACCCGAGAATTAAAATTACCCCGGAAAACGGAATATTTCCCCATGTCAAGCAGGGTACATGTAATTACAGTACATTGCTTCATTGCTTTCTTCATTACTCCCTCCACTTTCCCAATACACACCCTTACTATTCTTCAGCCCAGTTTTTCATTCACCATGCTCAAATCATCGATCCGTCCCCTACTCAGAAGGCAAGCGCCATCTGCGTTAGCATGGCGACCTGTTCAACGATCACTTCACAAAACCAACACCAACAAGACAACAGAATCTGAGAGCAATCATCAACATGGCAAAAAGGAATCACCAAAGAAACCCGTTTTCCTTGCATCAGCACTCTCTGCAACGGCAACAACTATTGGCGGGACTTTATTATATACTATGGTAAACCATGGTAAGGATCAGGATAAGCAGTCTCAGTATGCTAGCCGAGCCGAGATGGAACTGGTATGATCCAAGCTCTCAGGTAATGAGAACTTTTCATCTGATTAATTTTTCTAGGCCGTTCAAGAAATAAGAGAAGCGCTAGGGGAAGATGCCGTGAGTATAGAAGACGAGATTCTTCATTCTCATGGCTACTCGGATTGGTCAACCATTAATATTGATCGCCTACCCGTTGCTGTCACATTCCCAACTTCGACAGAAGAAGTGGCGACAATTGCAAAGATCTGCCACAGAAGACGTGTTCCCATGAGTATGTTTCACCTTGACTATAGATCAGCAGCAAGACCTGACAGTTTGAATAGTCCCCTATTCTGGAGGCTCAAGTGTTGAGGGCCACTTCTCCGCACCATTCGGCGGTGTTAGTGTTGACTTTGTCAATATGAATAACATCCTGGAAGTACATAGTGATGAGTATGTATTCCAGAGACAGCAATCGCCCGACACTAAAACTGACTAATCTCTTAGTCTCAATGTCATCGTTCAACCTTCCGTGCCATGGATGGATTTGAATGAGAAGATCAAAGATACAGGACTCTTTTTTCCCATAGATCCTGGTCCTTCGGTGAGCCAGTTTACCTGATACGGAACACGACAGGAACTAACTATTTTACAGGCTCAAATTGGTGGCATGATCGGGACCAACTGCAGGTAAATGCCATTCTCTGTCGTCACGGCAATTTACGAAAGCTAACCATCGGTAGTGGAACTAATGCTGTCAAGTATGGTACTATGAAAGATTGGGTGGTAAACCTTACAGTCGTCTTGAGCGACGGTACCATTATGAAAACCCGAAGAAGACCCAGAAAGTCATCAGCTGGTTACAACTTGAACTCTCTCTTCGTCGGATCCGAAGGAACTCTCGGTTTCGTCACCGAAGCCACTCTCAAGCTCGCTCCTATCCCAGAGCATACCGGCATCGCTGTAGTGACATTCCCCACGGTAAAGTCTGCAGCAACAATGGCTATCGAAGTTATTCGTCGAGGTGTACCCATCAGCGCTGTTGAGATCCTCGATGAGGTTCTTATGAGCGTCATCAACAGGATGGGTGCAACATCTCGTGAGTGGAGTGAAGTACCTACGCTATTCTTCAAGTTCAGTGGCAGCGATGCCATAGTCAAGGATAGCATAGCACAGGTCCAGAACATCTCTAGAAAGCACCAAGCCAAAGACTTCCTGTACGAAAGTGACCCGCACAAGCAGAAAGCTCTTTGGTCAGCAAGGAAAGAAGCACTTTGGAGTATGATGGCTCTTCGGGAGACAGATGGGCACGTGTGGTCTACTGATGTTGCCGTGCCTTTATCTCGAGTTTCAGAACTAATAGGTCAGTCTTTCGTGGTTGTGACATGTGATTGAAACATCGAACTAACGGTTAATTACTGCAGATATCTCCAAAAAGGATCTTGTTAAGCTGGGCTTGTTCGGCAGTATCCTTGGACACATTGGCGATGGTAACTTCCATGAAACTATCTTATTCGAGGATAAGCAGCGAAAAGAAGTCGAAGATTGCGTTCACAAGATGGTTTCGCGGGCTATAGAAATGGAGGGGACATGCACTGTAAGCAACACTTTTCCGCCGTTAATTCTGAGGTGACTGACTTGACGTGATAGGGCGAGCATGGTATCGGACTTGGAAAGAAGGACTTCCTTCGAGAAGAAGTTGGAGATACGCCGCTTCAGGTTATGAGGGCCATCAAGACTAGCTTGGATCCTCTTTGGTTGATGAACCCAGGAAAGATATTTGACCGTAAAAACTAGAAGGTCAACAATATGCATTAAAATAGCCCTGACTTTTAATAAGAACAAGAATTAACAGTATCAGGCGCTTGAATAACTGTAACGTATATACACTTAAACAATTTATGCATAGTGGTGGCTGGATTACCGTATTGGTATTTTGACTACTCATGCCAAAGGCGAAATTCTCCAACGTGGACACGTTATGGCTGTAGCACAAGATGGAGAAGAAATGAGACAGCATGTGTGATGATTGGCTAGCATTATGGTCATTTGTCTATCAAGTAATACATATTTTATTCCTCTATCCACTTTCTAAATAGCAACATCCAATACAGCCGAGACGCCTCGGTCAAGACTCTCGATAGCTCCATTCAGCGCAGTCTGGAACTCCGAATTGTCAAGAACACGCGCACCAAAGATCAATCCGTTACTGGAAGCCTTCGCAATACCCGCATAATCAGGACTTGGTGCAAAAGAGATGTTAAGCTCCTCATTGGTGACCTTTGAAGCAGGTCCATCGGGGTGAACCAGCAGCATAGATCGTCGTGGTGCATTCCAGCCGCTATTGTTGAGAACAATAGTAAGCACGGGGATGCCGTAGCGCGCTGAGATCCAGTATACACTTGAGGGCACACTGAACATGTATGATCCGTCACCAACAATCTGGACGACGTATCGCTTTCGCTTGCCAGGTACTAAAGCATCGGCTGCATCTGCAGCTAGCTTAATGCCCAGCGCGCCACCACCGCTCCAGCCAAGCCCACCGCCTCCGCAGTGAATCCACTGTCCTGGCATAGTAGCTCGTATTTGATCCGATACTGCGATCATGTTTGTAATAGCCTCGACAGCCCAGATGGTGTCTTCGGGCAACTTCTGTCGGAGAGTGGAGCAAATGAAATCGGTAGTGAGCTTTCCTGAGTCAAGTGGCTTAGCTCGCTCCTCAATCGCGTTAATGCGTTGTTGGTAGGATTTAGATAGGGCTTCCTCTCGGCGGCTGAACTCGGCGGTGGACAGCTTCTCGGAGAGATGAGCACGCAGGTACTCGGTGATCTGTCTTAGCGCAGTCTCTGCGTCAACACGGTAACGTTGCTCGGCGTCAATGTAGAACACCAGCATAGACTCCTTCAAGGGGTCAACGTCAAGGTGGAAGATTCGAGCTGAAGGCTTTGGCTTGCATAGCTTATTGATCCAAGGGACGTCACAGTCCAGGATGAGGAAAACATCGGCATTTTGAATGGCTGAGTCGACGCCATACTTCATACCCAGCCAACCAGGGTGATCAGCTGGGAAACACATATCGGAGCAGCCAGTATCAAGGACCCGAAGACCTTTGATGGCATTGGCTAGTGAAACAAGAGGCTCGACCGCGGCATGGTTGCGACCGGTAAAGCCGACAATCACCAAGGGATCTTGTGCGTTGACCAAAGTCTCGGCGATTTCTTGTACAGCTTCTTGTGGAAGAGCTGCGGGAGCAACAGGCTTCCAGAAAGCAGAGTTGATGGAGTATGGCTCAATAGTCTCTTCCATCACCTCACGAGCTCCCATAAGATATGCGGGTCCTTGAGGGTGGCTGGTGGCAAACTGAAGAGCACGACGAACCATCTGCTTAACGTTTTTTCCTGTCTTGATCTCTCCCACGTACCGGCAGTACTGAGATACAATCTGCTTTTGGTCTGGCACATCCTGGATCCAATGGCTTACAACAATTAGCTCGGAGCATTGGGACTAGGTTGGATGTAGTAACTCACATGAACTCGGTTCTTGAACCAAGAAGTTCTCCCTCAATAGAGTAAGGTGATAGTCCAGCAAAGATAAGAACTGGGGCACGGCCCATGGCCGCATTGTGGATAGCAGCCGCGAGGGCAGAAGTACCAACGTCAACGTGCACAATAACACACTGAGCCTCGCCACTTAATCTCGCATATCCATCAGCCATAGACAGGGCAACCATCTCGTTTGGGCACGTGATGATCTTTGGAAATGTATCCGGCATCTCCTTCTGACCCCTTACCATGGCCTCCAAGATACTGGGATGATCGGAGCCAAGATTGACAAAACAGTTCTTGACCCCAGCCTCGACCAGGGCCTCAAAGAAGGCGAAAGATGTTGTGTACATGGCTGGTTTGGAAGGATTCGTGTGATCTGATTCTGTTGCTTGAGCTTCCAACTTCATCTCAATAAATCTTTTCAGAGTATTGTACTCTAATTATGCTTGGAGCGAAATCGTTTTGGTGAGGCTTTTCTAATGGTCAGGTTTATGATGCGGGATGCTTCCGCGGAGGAGTAACACCCAGTCACGGTTATTTCCCGCGCGGGGAATCACTACTGGCAACTCACGTCGGCAATACGAATAGCGTCACTATCCCCACTCATTCATAGCGGAATGGAACCTCGTCATCATGAGTTGAATGTTACTAGAACATCCAGTTATAGTTATTTGTTGTCCGGACAAGGACCAGGCAAGCCCAACTCACCAAAAGTCGATTAATGTAAAGAGATAAGAAAATGACAACCCGAATTTCCGGATCCTCTCCGATGCAAGATAGCCCGGACAGGGGCGCATCCCTTGCGGCATGAGAGATTACATTGCAGGAATGACTCCGCAACCGAATGGGCCATTTCTCAACATTGAGATATCTTGAAACCTGATACTCTTAGATAGTAAGACTGAGGTCATGTTTGGTACTCGACTCGTGCAATTATTGCTATTCAGAAGCCATCAAAACCGCCACGTAGAAAACTAACTCTGGACTTAACCAGTATCGCAATAGTTCAACCCGCCAGCCCAGTCCAGAAGTCACCGTGCAACTCACGAGACTTGACGATGCGTTCGGGAATCACCCGATGAACTCCAAATGTATTTGGAATTAGGAAATAAGACCTCGCTTGCGATTATGCAGTGCAGTAGATCCCATGTATCACAGAGCCTTTACCCCAACATGAATGGCAGCCCACGTAATTGCCCTCTTCCCCAGGCCAGGCGCGGGTAGCATCCATACCCACCTACCTAGTCATCCCCGCCTCCGCACCCCGCAATTTGTCTAACTGGCTGCCGATCTGGATCTGTCCAATGACAGAAATCAGGGAGTGGCTTAGGGTGAACGGTGTAGGGGAACGAGACGCGGTCGCTGGATTCCATAAGAAGCTGGCATGCACCACCATGTTTCTTCTTCCAGCCAGGATCTTGCAACTCATCAGCCAACTTCATTGACATAGAAACTTGTTCCCATCTTCGTTTCCATCATGTCTGATCAAAACGAGAAGGCTGGCTTCGAACATGCTTCCTTCAAAGGCGCCGACTCTTCAGTTGAGCAGCCCTCTGGAGACTCAGAGGCTACCAAAAAGCTTTTGCGAAAATGCGACATTCGACTTCTTCCGCCTCTGATGGTCATCTACTTCCTCTCCTTCATGGATAGGACCAACATCGGTATGTCACTGGATCTCTAACATGAACTTTCTTTTTTAAAGAGCTTTCACTCACACAAAACCAGGTAATGCCAAGATTCAAGGAATGACTCAAGATCTGAAGATGGCCGGAAACGACTACAACCTGGCCTTGTTCGTCTTTTTTATTCCTGTACGTTTATGAGATCGAAGAAATTACATGCCCAAAAGATATCGAGTCGAGTCTAACGCGATTTAGTACATTATCTTCGAAGTCCCGTCCAACATCATCATCAAGAGGATTTCACCATCTCTTTGGCTTAGTGGCATCACTGTTTTGTGGGGTATGTTACAATACCACGAGGCTGGTTATATTTCTCAATGCTCACCGAATTTTCAGGTATCTCCACTGTTGGAATGGGTCTCGTAAAGAACGTCGATGGTTTGATCGCCTGTCGTGCACTTATGGGCTTCTTTGAAGCAGGAATTGTTCCTGGTATGTCCAAGGATTGTGATCGTTACATGGTGATCTAACAGATATAAAGGTTGCCTCTACCTCATCAGCATGTACTATCAACGATACGAAGTTCAATGGCGCATGTCCCTGTTCTTCAGCGCTGCCATCTTAGCCGGTGCCTTCTCTGGACTTCTAGCATTTGCCATTGCAAAGATGCATGATGTCGGTGGACTTGAAGCATGGCGATGGTAAGTTTCATCACTACAATAACAGGCTATGTTCTAATGCATGGTTCGCAGGATCTTTATTCTTGAGGGACTCTTGACAGTCGTCATGGGTGTCGTTTGTAAATGGTGGATTCCAGATTGGCCCGAGACAGCAAAGTTTCTTAACGACGAAGAGAGATCTAGACTTATTGCCCGTCTAGCTGACGATTCCGGAGACGCCAGGATGGATCACCTCAACAAGGCTGCTTGGAAGAGAGTCTTGTCTGATTGGAAGATATACCTTGGAACTCTGGCCTACTTTGGCATTGTCAACAATGGTTACGCTGGCTCGGTAAGAAAATACATGTTGATCTCATGATTCTCTGAACTAACTGTTCTCAGTTCTTTATTCCCACGATTCTCCGAGAGATGGGCTATGCCGCTGAACGTGCCCAACTCTTGACGATTCCCGTTTACGTGGTTGCAACCATTGGTTGTCTGTCTTCCGCATACCTCGCCGACCGTTTCCGCCACCGATACGGCTTTACCATGTTTGGAGTCGTAATGACCAGCATTGGCTACATCCTTCTTCTCCTTCAGCATCATATACCTACCGCCGCACGATACTTCTCTCTGTTCCTCTTGGTTACGGGTGGATATATAACCCAACCTGTCATTCTCGGCTGGGTATCCAACACCATGAGTGGACACTATAAGCGCTCCATCTCATCAGCTGCACAAGTTGGATTCGGCAACCTCGGCGGTATCGTCGCTTCCAATGTGTACTTGGTGCGAGAAGCACCGCAGTATTGGACTGGTCTGGGCGTTAGTTTGGGTATGACTTGGGTTTGCGGTATTAGCTGCACAGTCTTTTATTTCCTTGTTATCCGGGAGAACAAGAAGAGGGACCGTGGGGAGAGAGATCACAGGCTGCAGGGCGCTGATGCTGATAACTTGGGTGATGACCACCCCCACTGGAGATATGCAACCTAAATAGGGAGTGTATAAGCAACAGATACTAGGTTTAGTTCGAGATTCGCGACTATAGTACGGCGGCTCGGGGTTGCATTCATGGTGGAAAGCGACTCATGAAAGGATATTCCACTTAATATGACTCGAACATTGCAACATCCATGGATTCGTGTTACGTGATTGTCATTGGGCCCTTTGGTCGTACCATTTCCAGCAATTTCACGTTTTATCTTCACATCCTAACTCCTCTTTAGCCTTTTTCCATAATGGCTCTCTATGAGAATAGCCGTGAATTAGCTGAAGCCTCGCTGTCCTTCCTGTTGAAATTATTAAAGAAATAGTCTCATATTTGTCTAACCCCCATATAAAGAATTTACGCCAAACATGTTCATGCATGAGTCACGTCGCTACGCCCCGGCTTATTAGTGTGTTTCTATCAACAAACCCACTGGATATTGAACCCTTCAAGACCATCGCAGGTCATGAAGGCTTTCGACTTGGTATTGAAGAACGCTAAATTAAAGGAAAGAAAGATTTTATACAAATGAAATATTTATTAAGTCAGAACTGTTGGGTATCGGCTTCCAGAGCCGGAGCTGAAACACCATGCTTCAGGATCAAAATACAACAAGGTCCCCTCCTTACGCCTCCTCACCCGCATTTCCTTCCTCCATGTCCTTTGCCAACTGCTCCTCCAGCTTCTTTCTCTTCTCAAGATTTTTCTCCCTCTTCTTATTTTCCGCTGCCACTCTTCTATTTTCACTCTTCTCACCAAGCAGAGCTCCAATACTTCCAAACACCTTGAAAAATCCTATAAACGCCATCTTGAAATGAGACCATGCCTCTTTGAAATGTTCTTTGGTCTCGGTATAATTGGCTCGTGCCATGGTCGCCTTTTTCTTTGTTCTATAGGCCTTTTCGGCTTTTGATGCTTTGGCGAGGTTCTCAGTGGCGGTGCGACGTTGGCTCATCAACAGAGTCTCTGTTCCAGATCTGGGACGAGCCTTGGACTTTTTCTTGTTCCCCTCCTCGCCGTCGGCGCCTTCGGCCTCGACATCGTCGGGGACCTTCTCGTCCTTCTTCGACTTCTTGCCCATTTCGCCGCTGCCGAAAAATGACATGAAATTTAACCAAAATGTGTTGGGAGTGGTGAACCCAATATGTTGCGTAATGAATGTAGAGAATGGATGATTGTTACGTTGACTGCGTGCGGAGGAAAACAAGGCAAAAGGAGGGTGGGTTGTTGGTTGGAGTTGGGATGCTGGAAAACGTGGATATAATCCCAAAGGTTATTGAGGTTTATATCTCAACGGCGGTGCTGGCCCATTACTACTTGAGTCAGTGGTTGATTTACGTTTTAGTCTGTGAAACAATGCTATTTTATGCCAAGATCTCCTTGTTTCCAGATCTGTGAGTAAGGGTGCGGTTTCATATTGTCCCGTGATCTGGTCTGATTTGTTATTTTACCTCTAGGCTATATTGATTCCTGCATAATATGTTACTTTATTTAACTCAGGACTAGAAACAAAGAATGCGCTTAGAATGTTTCAATTAGCATAAGAATTTAATTAAACGCGACGAGAGCGTGGCCGTAGTGCATGAGATAGATGCGCACAGACGTGAGTAGCATGATGGCCTGAACACTCAGCCGCACAAATGCCTATGCTTTTTAGATCCTTATGCCATTGTTCGCTTATTTCCCATATATCGGTCTATTGTTTTGCTCCGGTGTTTTATAAGTCACGAGATGTCAGGGCAGTATGTCTCTACGTCACGCAAAGGTACAAGTCTCTAACTCGTAAGTCAGTATCATCAAACCTAGAGTCTATTCTAATCTCGATTAATTTACTTAATCATTTCTAAACAATTGATCATGCTAAACTGATATTTATGCCTGCCAAATGATCAATCTCAATTGGAGAGGAAAACCGATACCAACCGTGGACTCGTTCTTGCTAGTATACAAACGTTCAACGGTTCGTGAAACGACGCATTGAACTGACATGGAAGAGAGCTCATATCGGCTGGTAATAAACACAACGATGGGCAAGCTTTCTGACCGAGAGAAATGACAGTATATCCAGAGCCACTACTCGGGACTCATGATAGGCAGAGCAGTTTCTAGAACTACTCATCTATCTACGCAAGACACCGGCTACCCGAGTTTCAAACCCCGGACTACCTCGAGTAACAAGAAGTGTCCTTGGCTTCTTTAATCTTAAACAGAAATGCTGACACTTATAACTGTGCTGCTACCTTATCCGTCACCCGCTTATCTTGACAACTTGCTGACCGCTTATCAAGTCTAAACACCTTTTTCAGACGTTTGTCTGTCCTTTAGGTTCTATAAAGAGCATTTGTTCGGACTTGGTCCTCAAGTCAAATATAGAGCTCTGTTCCGTTATAAATAGTTGTTGCAATTTTGAAGTGTTCCAGTAGCGCTGTCTTTCCAGACTACACTACAAGTACCAAAATACTATCTACATCAATCTTGTCTCTAGCCACCTTGAAAACCTTACTGCAGGTATATCCACAGCCCTCCAAAATATATCCGCAAAGCAAAATGTCAAGGGTAAATAAGAAACTACTCCAAGAACAAACCCAACATCATATCGATATCCCATGACACCAGTGATACTCCAGACAAGCTTCATGAAATGATAACCAACAGCGTGCATCATTGGCCCATGTACAAGATACAAGGCAAAGGAGATCTTTCCAAGATATTGTACCAGGTTTGAATTCAGGACCCGCTTCCAACACGAAAGGTACGGGATTGACAGCACGAAAATCGTGGAGCCGATTGTTTGCCAGAGACGGCAATTTCTCGCATCCCACCATGCTGGGCTGAGACGATGGAGAAGCTCCCATCCTGGTGTGCGTTGAGCCTTGAGTTCAGGATATGACATGAGATATAATCCGACGATATTGGCGAAAGCCCATGCTGCAATGGATCGTCGTGACGTTCTCTGATACATCCGCTTTTCGTCCATCGGAGTAGGTAGCGACGCCAATGAGGGCAAGTGGGCGCCACGAACATGATCCCACTCAGCTAGACCCATACCAACCAAGAATAACGCAAGTTCCCAGCGAGAATTTGCAAGACTGAAGCTCACAAGACTTAGTACAGTAGCGCATCTCCACTGTGTCCTCAGTCGAATGGTTGCGGCCAGAGTGAGAAATAGATACAATGATCCTCGAAATTCAATAGGAATCGTCCATACATGAGGATCATAGGCTATTCTATTAGTTAACGCTTAAAGGTAGTGGCACACTAGACTTACTGTTTCGTGTAGTTTCCGTATCCCAACCAAAGACATGGATCTCTTTGAAAGCATGCCAAGCCCAGTCTTTGAACTGTTCCCATCCACTAGACAGTCTAACGGCATGGGTTTCTGGTTTGTAATGGATGTAACCCACATTTTCGGTAAATGGCCTAGTAATTTCGTAGGCATGAATTCGTAAAAGGATAAAAACCAAGAACGTTGAGATTGTAATGGGAATGAAAAGTCGGAAAACTCGTCGAAAGACCAAAGAGCTTAGCTTGGTGAAAGCCTCATACAAATGCTTCTCTCTAGCTTGTTGTAATACCCTATAAGACAGAGCGTATCCTGAGATGATGAAGAAGACACAAACAGCGGGTGGTCCACTATAAAGTAACCTGACAATAGGAAGTCTCATAAACTCGTGATTCTGCTTTTCAGAACCCCAGCTGACAGTCGTGTTGTAACATTGGTAAGCATGATGGTAGATAACCACGATAACTGCGCAAATACCACGCAGACCATCGAGATATGCTGTTGGCGAGGGTCTGGTTATGCGAGCGTGTTCTGCGGTGCGAGAATTTTGAAGAAAGCTTGGTATGAGAAATGATATCAGGCTCGAAATCCAGATGCGCCAGTATAGAGTCAAATTGAATAAGAAGGAGCTGAGAACTTTGTTGCTTTTTGACTGGCCTTTGAAAGCCATTTTGCTACTCGACTTCCAATAAATCCGGCAAGTATGAGTGATTTGTGATGATCATTAGCAATGGCATATTCAAGGACTGGATAAATTAACAGGAAAACAGAACATAAAACGGATTGGCGAAATTTGACACGTATTTCATTTTGCTATCTGAGTTAGAGACATTTACTCCTTAATATGTTGGTGGAAACTGTCTTAGTTGTTGATATGCTGAACGCGACGCCACTGCTTACAGTGTCTCTGGTGTTGGTGGTTATATATTTAAGGGGGTTAATCGACTTTAAGATAAGAGTTATCATTGGATGGAGGATAAGACATTTGCTTCCTTATGACCGCTTTCTTACCCTCAGCCCCTTGTCTCAAGACATGTGTCTACATGGAAACTGAGTCGTTTTATAGTGTATTCAAAGCAGTTTAGCATAAATCGGATTTCTATATTATCCTTGGGGAGAAACACTTCGAAAACTGTTTATAGGCTATATCAAGGGTAAGTTTTGATCTCCCTAGAAGGGGCCGAGTTGATGACCACATGCATGTCTGAGACCTTCGTGTCTTGATGGAAATTACACCTTCCTATCCTCCCTTGTCTTAGATCGCACAATATCTGCGAGACCTTCTGTTCCCTACATATACTTCCCGCCAGTGCCTAGACATTTGTCAATATTCTTTCATATCAAATATAATTACGACAGGGATAATCAGCTTTCAGTGAGGTTACCGGGCTGAAGGCATTGTCATTAAAATTGTAGATCCATCAAGTCACTTCGCGCAGTATGTTAAGCTCAAGAAAAGCGTGAAAGTCACGAGCAAAAGACACCGTACTATTCTCTGACCCCAACATGAACATTGAATAACAGTTCAAAAATCAGATTTCAACTCTCTGACTACTACGAGCATACCATGACAAAGGCTTCTGGACAGGTCAACTGATTGTAGCATCAAAGTACAGGGTAGCTTCCTTAGGTAAGCACAGACAAAAAGGAAGACTTGGTGGGGACTCCACGGAGATGCTTCGATCAGTGTGGAGAAAGATAGACTCTCCGTGGAGATGTAAATCTTTGTCCCTGACATGGCCTCCCACGCTCATGACATGACAGCTCATTCTGATCTGATGCAATACCGTTCGACTCACCTTGGTAGAATGCTCAAGAGCTGCTGATCTTTTCGGGCCGTTGTTCAGCTGAGGCGTTGTCAGCACCCTCACCGAGACATGTGCCAGACGCCACCGGGAGTAGGCTTTGGCAGGACAAAGCAATATCGCCAAGGGAGACTGCCTATGTCCGTCTGTTTACGAGGCTCTTTACAAGGCCACCTTCTGGAAATAGCAGACGATTAGTGGCCTTGATACCTAAAGCTAGTCCTGTAACCGTCCGCCACTCCCGCATCTTAGAGCCTCGTGGCCCCTGTAACAAAACACTTAGCAATCCCCATCAAGTTTAGTCATTAGGAAAGAAGATCATAGCAGCATCAAATGGTTCAATGTTCTAAATCCATTTCTAGCAAATTACTGTCCTCTAGGTCTAACGAAACGTAGCAGGTCTAAATCTAAGCATTCCACTCATTTCTCTTACTTCGCAAGCACGCTGGCCGGGACTGAAACCGGCGCCGACTCAACTCTGCTCTCCTCATCAGTCACGCTGCTCTTTCTTCTGTTGGCAAGGAAGTGCATGTCCAGGTGATGAGAGTGCACAATTGGACCCTGGTATTCAACGCCATCAACCTTGACTGGATCCTCGTTCGCAAGGTACATGTACCAGTAGTACGCGCCAACAAAAACGCCACCTCCAATGATGTTGCCAATAGTGGATGGGATCATACCCTTCCAGATGTAGAGACCGACGGTCAGGTCGGGGGTCTTTAGCCAAATAGCGAGAGACATGTAGAACATGTTGGCGACAACGTGCTCAAGGCCGAGCATAACGAAGGCGAAAATAGGCCACCACATGCCAATGACCTTGGAAGCGAGATCCTTAGCTTGGATACCGAGGAAGACAGCCAGGCAGACAAGCCAGTTGCAGCCGATTGCCTTGAGGAAGATTTGGTGAACTTCAGGAGCGATTTGTTTCTTGCTGGCGAATGACTGAACAACCTCTTTGTAAGGTGATGCATCAAAAACACCGCCATCTAAGAAATGTCAATTGCGACTCTAGACCCAGTGGAATAACAAACTTACAACCCATGATGATAGACATGACAAAAAGTGATCCTGCAAGATTGCCGAAGTAGCAGAGAAACCAATGCAACAGCATTTTTCGGATCGGAAGCCGGCCTTGCAGAACAGCAACCAAAGTAAACTAAAAACCTCATTAGTGCTGCAGCTTAACTTGAAACCACCAAAAAAAGAAGCTTACCATAGTGGTCGCAGTGAACAAGTCAGCACCCGTAAGCACAACAAGCACCAAACCAAGAGGGAAAACACCAGCGCCAAAAAGCTTGACCAGACCAGGTGCATTCTCAGCGTACCAGGGTGCCGCCATGGCACATAGCGAAACGCCACAGCCAAAGCCAAGAAGACATCCCGCCGAGACAGCAGAGAGAAAGACCTTGTCGGGACGCATGTTTCCTCGTTTTACGCCTGAGCGGGATACAAGCTCGATTGTTTCCTGGGGCGTATAAGCCGCCAGGTTGGAGATGCTAACCACGAGAGGGTTGCTCATGTTGGCAGTTGACAATTTAAAAAAGATTTTTAGTATATTGTTCAAGCAATTTGAATTGGATAGTCAAGAGAATGGTTGAGGCGTGCTGGAGGCTTTTATTCAGATTCAATGGCCCCTTATCGCAGATTCAAGTCCGTCTTTATCATGCCAAGCTTGAGCCCAGTCAGGAGAGATATGGATTCTTATCAGCATGAGATCGTAGTCATGGTGAGGTGATTTCAACGGGTTTTGACGAAACATCCACCCGCGTGGGAAATCCATCGCTAGACCCGGCGATCTCGGCCAGTCTCTCCAGCATCAGAGCATGTTGAGGATGAAATTCCTGCTGTCTCAGGGCCATCGAGTTCTCGGCAGCTTGTGCTAAGACTACAGCGGTTAATCCTAAACCTTTGCGCTGGACTATGGTACCATTCTTGGCCAGGCGGTCCTATCAGGGCTTACTCTTTTCTTCCCCTCGTTCTGTGGCCTGACTTGCAAAATGCCGAAGTTTATTCCACTAACCCCTGTAGGCTGGGCGAGATTATGCTGGAATGCAGCCTGTAAATGGGCTGCAGAGCCGCAGAACCCCCACTGGCTCTATTTAGAACCTAATCTTTATGTACCGTTCCGGTGGGCTCCGGTCATTGAGTCAAGATCTTTCACCTTGGTAGAAACGATGGAACGATTTATTCTCACCTTTGTCTGACCGACCTTCACCGCCCCGACAGTGTATTTTCTTGGGAGATACGTGCTGGTCAAGGCCGAAGTGTGACCAATTGGAGGGTTTTTGTTACCGAGACTTGCGGCGATGATTGAAATGCCAAGCGAAACGTTTGTCTATTACGTTTGTCGCATTTGGTGAGTGGCACATGATCTTGCGGTTTACAAGAGCCGCATCAATTGAACATCCAAACAGTCTTTTCGTGTCAGTGGGTTTGGCCAACAAACGGCTCAATTAAAAACGTCCAATTGGATAATTATACGAAGGTGCATAGCACTACTGAGACTTCATGTTTACTCAGTCATAATGCCAACATATACTCCGATCGCCAAGATTTCAATCCCTCACCAGAAAACCACGCCAGTGGGCAGCAAGTTTGAGCAAGATTGGAAGGCCAAGGTTTTAATTGGCGCAAATTTAGTCATTCTTAGAAAGAAGAGCCGGGACAGCTCGATCTTAGGTATCACAGCCGGACTAGACCGGATCACAAGGCTCAAAGAATTACCCACTGAACCGTTGGTCGGACTTTGCAGGTTGTCGACAAGAGGAGTTGACTCACGAGAATGCAAGCCATTCATGCGGATGTGGAACTATTACTAGTCTGAGGCAGATTCTTGAGGGCTGTGGATCAACTCGGATCGTCTATAAGTCACGATAACTCGGGGTTGTAGAGATAGATCTTAGATGTCCGAGACTGGTCCTTTACAGATGTAACGGCCGCATATGCCGCCATTATGAAGATTTACACACATGCGGAAGCCAAATGCTATCGGAATTCAGATCTTTGCGGCAAAGCATGTTGTTCAGTTATGAAAATCTTGCGGGCCGCTGACGCCGCATTTCGGATCATGGTCCGCATTGCAACGAAAAATGGAAATGCCTAACCCGCATCTCCAGAGTAGATGGAGACACAGGGTAACCTCCTTGGTCTATTTTGCCGAGTTATCACCTAAGGTTATTAGATCAAATTCAGCGTATGATCAGCTTCGCGGGGTATGTTCGAAATAGGTAAAACATATTTACTATCGTCCTACGATATTTATTCTACTTATTTCCTTGCTATTTCTATTAGGTAAATGTACAAGGACATTTTGAATAATGACCAATGCACCCTAGTACTTTAACCAGAGTAGCTTTTATTCTTCTTGCAAATGGGTAACAGCATTCAAAGACCTCAGCCGACGACAAGATATGTAGTTTTTTCCAACTTTGCCACCTTCATCGATCTTGGATTGATAAGGGTAACTAAGAGAAAGAAAAAGGAAAAAGAAGGCGACAACGAGAAAGACATGTGCCACGTAACATAGCCTTTCAAGAATCTCCAAGTGCAGTGCTAACTACGGCCTGATAGCTTCCCAAAGAAACTCAAAATTGCATCAAGCTAGCTGTCAGCCTCATAGCATATCCCAAGGAGGAAAGGGGTACGAGGTAATGAAATTACATAAGCACTAAACAGTAAATCAGGGATGATAGGCTGAATAGTTACCTTAATTACGTTCTAGGACCGGCGTTTCAGCCAGTAGAATTCCAGCCATGTTCGTTGTAGTTGACTACGCCTCGAGGTTTAGTGATTTAAAGCTCAGGTATTCATGCAGAGGATAGAAATCCATCTACGTAGATCGTACACTATCCCCTTTCTATCTAATTACTTTCAAGACTACACTTCAAAAGCCACACAGCTTACGTCGGCTTGGCTAATCTCCCTGTTGCGACAATATGTAATTATAGCTATTGGCGATCATGGAAGCTCCTCTTATTTACAAAGACTGGTAGTAAGGGTAGTATGTAGTATATAAGAAAGCTTGGCATTGCTTTACGAATGCCAAAACCACTTGACTAAATACATCTTCCAATTCATACTTTACCATTAACAAGATACCGTTTTCCAATCCCAGAGCCAAGAATTCTAGAAAGCATGGCAATCATCACTATGCTGCTTGGTCTGATATTTGGCCTGCATTCATATGCACAAGCGACAATCGACTTTGTTCAAGACCTAAAAGGCTACAACAGCGGAGCCTACGGCCCTGTACCAAACAGAACATATGTCTCGTCAAATCTAAAATCGCCCATATGGCAAATTAACTCATGGAATCCATCAAAAGTCGACTAGACCCCGAAATATATCTTCATGGACATTTCCGGAGCTGGCGAAGAACCCGGTCCAAAGATCTTCGATGTCCGGGATTTATCTCTCGTTTATTCACATCCAGCAGGCCAAGGTAGCTTCAATGCAAGAGTGCAGAAATACAAGGGCAAGGACTATCTTACTTATTGGGCTGGTGAACATACCTCGAACGTCGGGTCTGGCTGGGGCTACTGTTATTTCCTTGACAATCGCTATCAACTGGCCTATACCATCACGCCTATCGGATTACCAAAAGGCCTCATGGCAGACCAGCATGAGTGCCAAATAACCGAAGACGACACGGTTCTTATCAAAGTCTATCGATCCATCCCCAACTATGACCTCACTGCATTTGGGGGGCCCGTAAATGGCACTCTCGCAGACTCTGGATTTCAAGAGATTGACATTGCGACTAATACGAGTCGTTTTACATGGTGGGCCTCGGAGCATTTCAACGTCGCCGACTCATACGTTAAATATGACAAGAATGCGCCTGATATTACAACAAGAGGCTTTGGCTTCTTCCATCTGAACAGCGTTCAGAAAGTGAGCGGGAATTTCTTGGTATCTGGGCGTTACCTGCGCACGGCCACTTACATTGATCACACCAACGGAAACACTCTCTGGTCCCTGGGCGGTAAGGTCAATCAGTTCCAGGACTTATCCAACGGTAGCGCCCTCAGCTTTGGCTATCAGCATCACATTCGTGCTCAAGATCAGTCGCTGACGCAGATCACCATGTTTGATAACCACCAACCAAACACCACGGTCGGCTGCAAGAGTAACTGCTCAAGAGGACTAAACTTAGAACTTGATCATTCAATAAAGACAGTTCGTGTTATTTCCTCGAGATATCATCTCCAAAGTCTATTGACAGGAGGAGAAGGAAGTTGGCAATTCCAAGAGAACGGGAATGCTCTGATCGGCTGGGGTATCAATCCATCGTTCATTGAAGTAACAGACAAGGGAGAGACTGTTTGGGATGTTCAGTATGCACCATGGTATACCGCTGAGAGGGGCAACCAGACGAACGGAAACTATCGTGTGTTCAAAGACAGATGGGTTGGGTATCCGTCGTGGGATCCTGCCATTGCTGTCAAAGATGGAACTGTCTATGTTTCCTGGAATGGTGCTACCGAGGTACAGTATTGGGACGTGGTAAGTATCACTTTTTATCATTGTAGTTACAACTCGGCTAACCAAAGTTTAGTACACAGGAAACTCGACTACGACGTTGGAGCCATCGCAGCGCGCCAGAAAGAGTGGATTCGAGACAATGATCAAAATGGGCTCCACAAAGTTCGTGCAGGCCAAGGCTCTTGATAAGATGAACAAGCCGTTGGGCGCTTCGAAGATCCTAACGGTATAAGCAGTCAGAAGGTATCATCACCTATGCGTAATGTTAAAGGCAGCTATTCCCCACCTTGAATATGTACAATACATACGTTCATCCAATAAATAGACTTTATGTATCCTGCAATCAAATAGTGCTATTTAATTGGTGGCGTAGTGGCATCTTTAGTGAAGACCGACCCCCACGTGGTAGCTCTGCGACGCTGATTTGGACACTAAGCTACTGAAGTTAGTGGCGATCTGTCAGCTTAGAAATGACGCCAACGATTCACCTTCGAGAGTGCGCTGTTTACGACCTTGATTATGCTCCATACTCATGGCATACGCTACAACCGACCATCACCATGGTCATTTTGACTTCAATTCGCAAGTCGCCAGCTTATTTATATGCTAAAACATATTGTCTTTGCGGATTAGTCTCCCTCGCTCAAGCAACGCCTGTTTCGTCAAGGGTTCATGTAGCGAATACAAGAGCTCGCTTTCGAAATGGCCGTATCTTGATACCAAGGTCGATTCTCCACGATGCAGGTGGAGTGGTGTCGTATCGGCCAGCATCAAATAAACTCTCATTGACGGAAAAGGCTGCAACTATCTTCAAGAGATGGTATGAACGAGCAGTCGACTTGGCTTCAGTCAAAACTCTTCTACAAAGGGACGAAACCGACTTCGCGACTTATCCTGAACTAAAATGGGACGCCAAAGTTCGGCATGGATCATCACTTCACCCTGAAGAGCAACAGTTCGTTGAACTACGAAAACAGAGAATCTCATCTCAGGGAGACGATTCGCTCCACCATTTTCTGAACCTACCACCAGAAGAGAAAGTTGACCCAAGAGATGTCCCTCTCATAGCTTTAGGAGGCTCAGGAGGTGGATATAAAGTCATGTACGGATTTACAGGCTTCATCTCAGCTGCAAAAAAGCACGGGCTATGGGATTGTATTACCTGGACTGCAGGAGTGAGCGGAAGTTGCTGGACACTTGCGGCGTATTACACAATTGCGCGACGTGATATCTCACGGCTTATCGATCATTATCTTACTGTTGCAAGTGAACTTGCGCATCCAATGAGTCTTCACGCGTTGAATATGGTTGCGAGAAGCAAGAGAGGTGTTTATTTTCTCATTGGCCCTCTAGTCAGCAAAGCCCAGAAAAGCATCATTGGGCTGGGAATTATGGACTTATACTCAACTTTAACCGCGACATACCAACTCCTATCCCGTGAACCAAAGGGAAGATTGAGTAGAGCGACGTTTCAGTGGTCGAAGATCTGGCATCGCTCTGGTATCGATAAGGCATTGGAGCCGATGCCAATTCTTGCGGCTGTAAGACGGACTCCAAAGTATTCGTTTGAGCGAAAGACTATTTCTGCAAAAGCAAGAGCTGTTGAGAATCCGCCCAGTCCTCGACAACTGAGTTCAGCTGAAGGCAATGACCTACCAGACCCGACAACCGATGTTAAGAGACGACCCAGAAAGTTCTTCCAGTATTTCGAGATCTCGCCTTTGGAAGTTGGTAGTTTGGATCTCAACCGCTATGTACCGACTTGGTCGTGGGGACGTACTTTTATCTCAGGATACTCTGTCGACCGTCGTCCAGAGCAATCATTCTCACTACTTCTGGGGCAATGCACTAGTGCGCCTGCCGGTCCTTTGGCAGAGTGCATCAAAGCTCTTCTAGTTACAATTCCAAAGGACACCATTATGGCTCGTCTAGCATCCTTGTTCAACAGGCTTCTACAGTCTAAGTATTTCGAGAGCTTCTGGGGAAATCCAATCAGGGCAGGGCATGATCCCAATCCGTTTTATGGACTTGAAAGACCTGTTGGAATGCGAGAGCATACCTCAGAGCACTCTATGTATATTTCCAGAGCAAGGCCACTCGGCAATCACCAAAGACATATGCATACCGATGATAATCAAATCGTGGATGCTTCAGCGATGGAGTCGACGACTGTTCCACCATGGGAAGCTCAAGGGCGTACAAGACTCATGGATAGCGGGATGGCGAATAACCTTCCAAACCACGTCCTCGCTCGACCTGAAAGAGGTGCTGAAGTATTCGTATCGTTTGACGCTTCGTCAGATATTCATACTGGAGCCGCTGTTCAGCGCTTGCATCACTTCGCTGCTGACTTCGACATTGAGTTGAAAGAAGAGACAAAAGACTTTCACAAACCACAAATAAACAACATAGTAGCCCCAGTGGGCGGCTCAGAGGTTGAGTCACAGTATCTAGATCACTATGCAAGAGTATTTCGGGGCACGAGACAGAATGGCCAAGATCTTTATATCGTCTACTGTCCACTTTTACCAAATGCTCTGAACCCCGACTTCAACCCCACGGTAGGAACCGCTCGACTTGCTTTCGATTTCTTTGCTAATTGACTATAGACTGCCTCATTTTCAACGTCAACGAACCTCATGTGGACACCAGATCAGGTTAAAACTGTACTTAGAACAGCAGAAGCGAATGTTTCGAATTATGCTATAGATACCATCAGACGTGTGGTAAGAAAGATTTATGAAGAGAAGAAGGCTCATAGAATTGATTTAGAGAACTCTATGTAGAGTATAGATAATTTGACAGATATACATTGATACGGTAGGCTAGGCTCAAGCACTGGCACCTGGTGTCTCACCAACAATGGTCAAGAACTTCTGTCCTCTAATCGTACCCTCCTTCAAACCTTTCAGTCCTTCAGACAAACCCTCTAGACCATTCTTGCCAATGGTGTAAGGATGAGGTGTAAACCAACCCTCACGCAGACCTCTAGCAAATGCTGGTCCCCAGACTAAACCAATCATCTTATTCCTTTCATGCTTCTTCCTCTCATCTTGGTCATGGACCTGGCCGACCATACTATAAACGACATCAACACTTGGGTCAGAACCTTCGACTTCGCTCTTTAGAAGAATGTTGGTCATCTTTGGCTTTCTCCCACTGTCGTCTGGTGGACCAGCGATGGCCTTGGTGACAAGTCTCACCGTCTCATCTTCAGAAACACTGTCAAAGGCCTTCCAGCATCGAACACCTCTGGTCTTGAAAGCATCTTGAATTGTATTAATCAATTCCTCGTCTGTTCCATAAGCCGTGTAGTCGAGAAGAGCATCTCCCTTGGCCTCGTTGAGGAAGGGCTTGACAAATGCGCTCCGCTGACTGCCAACGGCGATGATAGGATGCACGTTCGCAGCAGCAGCAAGCTTGATAGCGTATGCTCCTGTAGCAGTGCTGGCCCCATAGATAAGAAGAGGACGCTTGGTGTCTGCCTTGGCCAGCGGTGACCAAGGCTCCGGGATCTCAAGCTCTTGGAAGAGAGCGCAGACAGATGTATAAGCAGCGAGAGGAATTGTAGCGGCTTCTTCATATGATACAGAATCAGGAATATGGAAAGTCGTCCAGTACGGTGCGATGGCATACTCTGCAAAAGAACCGTGAGGAGTCATCATTTCATGAAAAGCAGCTACGCGATCTCCTTTATGGAATCCAACGACATTTTCCCCTACTGCTTCAACGATGCCAGCGATGTCATCTCCGGTGTTGGTTTCTTTGTCCATCCAGACGGGAATTTTCCAGTCTTTAGGATTGGTACCTTTAAATAATCAGTATTAATTATGAGAAGGAAGATGGATCTATGATGCTAACTTACCAGCGACGATGACCTTGATGAGAACATGGTCTGGTCCTGGCTTCGGAATGGGAGAGTCGATAATTTCGACAGAAGTATCCTTCTTCACAATTGCTTCCTTCATGTTGATTTTTGTTGTGTTGGTAACGGTAGTGCGAATGCCAGTATGCAATTGACGTAAGATGTTGCACAAGGCCAGATGACTGTTAGATATATAAATCCATCTCGCATGATATTCATGACCTCATTACCTCGGTACTTATCCCTCATTAGTAATTGTCCGTGGAAGTGGATAACGTTGTATTGCTATTAATCGTTAGACTTACCGGGTCCGGGTTGTTCCCAAAACCCGAGATCCAACGTTGGAACCCCAGAAAAAGACGAGATTCATCAAACTGATGATCTTTGAACGGTTTTTGACAGTCCAGTATGACATCGGATTACTTTACAAACAGAAATATACAGAAGAATACTTTATTTCCCAGCTGTGAAGAGTATTGCTGCAAACGTTATGTTCTGCGGAGCATGTGGAGTCGTGGTGTTCTTCGCCTCTTCTGTAACATTCCAGCATGTTGGACCGGCTTGGTACCGTTGGCGTGCCAAAGTACCAGAAGTCTGTAATCCACTTATCACAGGTTCAAATCCATGATTCTTAACAGCTAGGCACGAATCTAGACTTTGGTTATTGTCAAATTATAATTATCTATGCTGTATTCTCAATACACTACTTTCTGTGTGCTTGACTAACGTTTTCCAACACCCAATCGAAAGAAGACTGGTCTAATTCTGTTCTTTCACTTGGCTATTTTTCTCTACATAAACCCTTACAGATCAAGGCATCTGGTCCCTCAGCCGAAAGCTCAGAGCACACTGTTATCTAAGCGTCAACGGCAGCCTTAAATGATATCACATGTCAGTCGCTTAGATGCGCAATAACGTTGCTTAATCTGAGTCACTGGCCGAGTGACTAATCCTTATTCCTGGAGTTCAGTATCAAGGCGCCGGCATATGGGGGGAGCAATGGCAAATCATGTACACCAGCAGCAAGGCATATAGAAATCATTTCATTGAGTAAAGGTAAGATATCATTGGTGTCCGTAGGTGTGATTCTTCCTCGTGTCAAGTTTTACGGTCGGGGCTCAAGGCTGTTTGATGTGAGCCAAATTAAGAAGGTCTGCTTCCTCTCCAATCTTAAAACCTTTCTCGTTAGCAGCAGGCGCCTTTTTCTGTGCTCCTATGTTCCTATTTGAACTTCCGGCGCCGGGTTGATTGATTATATCATCAGCACAGCTCGAAAGCCAACGTTCAGCCCTTCCCGCATCAATGCTATCACCGAGGTTGGCGTCTACAACTCGCCCACCCGTATCTTTGATTTCATCTATAATTTTCCTAGGTTATGTTAGTCCGAGGTAACACGTAGGGGCGCTGAATGCAGAAGCTTTATCTTACTGTACCTGGCCATGTTAGTTTGAGTCCAATGGAGTCTGCTCAAAGCCTCTCGAATGGCCACCTGGGGCTGGATCATTGGGTGCAGTTCGTGACATTTTGGCTGACCAACTCTGGGCAAATCAGTTTAATTAGACTCAAGATTTTTGGCGATTTTTGGTGATTTGTTTGGCTTCCTTTGTGATCAAGTTGAGGATTGTCACATTGTGTCACTCAATCGCCACATACTCCCATTAGTAATACGTCATAGAACATCATGTGAAATCATCAACTCCCAACTTGGAAGCTCAATTCCTCTAATAAGTTTGTATCCATGAAGATCTGTCACTTGAATGAGAGGGTCTTCCAGATTACATAAAGTCACCGCTCGTCGGGTGGATCCTTTCTTATCGCTAACAATTTTCCTTATCTGATCGCAATCGTCGTTCGTTGGTGATAACCGCGGCTGCATCGGCTTACAACAAAATAGACCCTCAGCCCTATTGCTCCCGGCTATGCGGAATATTTAAGCCTCATTGACATGTTTGTCTTGAGGATAGTCTTTCATGCCTTGACAATCAGCCTCGAATTCCGCCATCTAAATATCTCGGAGCAACCCTTCCAGATAGAGCTAGTCACCACCAAAAGAAGCTATCGATTCCATCCACGCAAGCCACATCTTCCTCGCATCATTCCAGAAAAAGATAAGCTCAACATCGCTTAGAAACGCTAGTACAAAAATCAAATCTGATTTGCTACGGAAGTAACGTCTGTGGATTTTAACGATCGCGATTGTGAGGCAGCCCAATGGTCCAGACCGAGTTTGTGCAGCGCGTTATTGTGCTTGGCAAGCTGATAGTCTCGCACTATTGGTGCCAAGACAATGCGATGATGCCAAACAGAAGGAAATCAAGACGGTGGCTTGTGAGAAGGAGCGGTATGAGTTGTTTCAGCAATTGGACTGCTGTCGTGAAGTTCCCGTTGAGCAGGCGATGGCAGCAATGCTACCGGCGTATCCATTTTCGTGAACGCTTACCGATGATTTGCAATTGATGAGATATGAGTTCCGACTTACTGTAGACATATTGCCTTATCAAGCATGTTCAGTTGGGCGTAAACACAAACTCCCCGTGGCGCAGCTGAATTCTTTATTTTAAAGCTGGATAGCCTAATAGTCAAATATCCCCTTCATCCAATGTCCTATCATAATCTTCGCTTACAGACCAACACTCGGGGCCGCCGAATATAGCTCCATCTGAGCGGTATCCATCAGGTTATCAGCTAGGCTTATCCATTAAGAGTCCCAAAAACGCTGTCCAGCCCTGCATCATATCTTCCAATTAGGTATAGCCACTTCCCTAGCTATGAAACTATCGCAGAGCCTCAGGACATGCCAGCGCATCCATGACGCCCTATCCGACCTGTTGGTACCAGGGGCGCAGCTGATGATAGAACATGGTTAGTAGCGGGGCTTGACCGTTCTATTTTGAAACGTGCAGCCATGTTTGTTTATGTTTCTGGGGATTTTGCTAATTTATGTTGCTTGGTGGAGTTTTTCTCGTTTGTTGTTATATACTAGTGTTCCGTCATCTCGGTGCCGCAGCTAAATTTGAGATGCTCGCCTAACTTCATCTCCTTTTAACGATAATCACGACGATCAATGACCCTTTCTTTTGCTCTTTTTCTTTAACCTATCTGCTAAGGCCACACAAGTACAACCTGGATCTTGGCGCGTCATCGATCTTACACCAAAGCCACGATGGGTGTAGTTACAAGTCCAGTTCAGGTGGATCAGCGTCAACATTTCATTGATTACCCAAAGCCAACACAAGGGTCAGTCACAGGCTATCAAATTACTTGGGCAGACACTAACATTTAGAAAGACCGGATACAGTAATACAACCAAGAAAGCTCGACAACCCAGTCTTGAGGGGTCATTTATTAGTTTTTGTCGCGTTCATGTGAGTTGATCACCTCGTCATCTCCAAACTCAACTGACTCGCCCAAGCATCAACCTTATCCGATTCATTCGTGAGATTGTCTGGCACAATGCAGGTTTCGCATCTTTGCGGAACATCCGAGACTCACTAGAGTTGTACGAAGCACGATATGATCCAGCAGTAGTGCCTATACCAAACACTCCACCCAACACGCCAACCCAACTTGAGACTGAAAGCCAGGAGTCAAGCCAAGAGCCAACACCTCCCCCAACTCCGGCGATAGAGTCACCACTGGTCGACTCACCATATTACTCAGTGGCTGATTACAGAACTATGTATCTATCAGGTCTAACAACACCAACTGACGTCGCCAATGCACTACTACCTCTCATTCGTCGGGATATCACCCCTGCAGGCAAACATTCTGCGGCTTGGATCAGCACAAGAGTCGAGCTTGTTTTGAAAGCTGCCGAAGAATCGACAATCCGATATCGTGAGGGTAGACCTCTTGGTCTTCTGGATGGTGTACCAGCAGCTATCAAGGATGATTATGATCTGGACGGGTATGAAATGACGATGGGCTCCAAGAATAACTATGCTGGCAAGGCAGTCAGCACTGGTTCAATCACAAATTGGTGCGTGAGTAAACTGCAAGACGCTGGCGTCATTGTGTTGGGAAAGTTAAATATGCATGAGTTCGGGATGGGTAAGTTAAAAAAAAAATCAGCTCTTCGAAGTGTTTGCGCTGACAAGTGTAAGATGTTACCGGGAACAACCCAAATCATGGCACACCTCTCAACCCATTTAACTCAAACTACTACGCCGGAGGTAGCTCAACGGGCGCTGGCTACGCAGTAGGCGCTGGTCTAATCCCTATCGCTCTCGGCGGCGACGCAGGCGGAAGCATCCGCATCCCAGCATCTCACTGCTCAGTCTTCGGTCTAAAACCAACCCACGGCCGTCTCTCATCATTCCCAACACCAAACCCCGCTCCAACATGTTGCGTACAAGGTCCTATAGCAGCAGACATGTACTCTCTTACAACAGTCTACAACATCATTTCAGATCCTCATCCAACATCAAGATTTCCACAACTGTATACGGAGCCCTCGACGCCACGGAATAAGCTACTTGGTATCTACGAGCCATGGTTTGATCTTGCAGCTCCAGGCGTTCAAAGTGTCACAAAGAAAATGGTAGGAAAGCTCTGCACGGAATTTGGCTACACAATTGTTCCGATTAATATTCCTTTCACAGAAGAAGGACAAATCGCACATGCTATGACCGTTTTGGCCGATGCAGCTTCGCTTCTGCCAAAATCCGCAAACACAACTCCCGCCAACAAACTCCTCCTCGCTATGGGACGCACAACACCAGCAGGGGATTACGTTCTCGCTCAAAAACTCCGAAACTTATTAATGCAACATTTATCTCATTTATGGAAAACATACCCAGGAATGATGATAATAACCCCCACAACAGCATGTCCAGGCGCCCCAATCCGCGGAGGCGCAAACGAATTAAAACACGGTCTCAGCGACGGAAACTTGACAATAGAGAGCATGACGTATGTTTGGCTTGCCAACTTCTGCGGCATGCCTTCTCTATCCGTCCCAGCTGGTTTTGTAATCCCAGAGGGACAAGAGAGAGCTGGTGAAGAAGCGGATGAGGGTACGGTTGGAAAACTACCCGTTGGATTAATGGCTACAGGGGAGTGGTGTAGTGAGAAGCAGCTTTTGGAATTCGGGGTTGAGGCTGAGGCTGTGGGGGTTGGCAAGAGATGTAAACCACCTGTTTGGGAGGATGTTTTGTTGCAGGCGAGGGTTGGGGCTATTGAGATGGAGAAGGGATGTAGTGCGGATAGTACTTGAGATGGCGGTTGGGGAATACCCGGGTTTGATTAAAAGTTAGCCACGATTTCCTTATATCATACAATGCTGGCATCGTCAGGAAACGTATGGCTTCTCTGCGCTTGAGCTTGCTGGACCCTGGGATCAAGTCGTCCACAAGCCCACTTACATCACTTCATCTGCCCGATTACCTTGCTAAAGAGTCCCAATGTGTTATTAGCAATTTCAGTTCTTTATTGCGTGAAATGAGGCGTACCCAAGCTCCCTTCCGTCTCGCCCGCTTATTATAAGTGCAAGTCCATCTATAAAAGACAGTAGCTCCAGAGCGCATAAGAAAACATAGGATTGTTGTACAAGTCTACCTGATGATTCACAAGCACCAGTATTCTGGGTAGCAACGAAGGGGGAGTTCACAATTAACACCGAACTAGCGAAGCGTGCGCATCAAGACGGCTACAACGTATCACCGCCCCAACGAAATTCTCGCCACCACATTCAATCCTCTCATCCAAAATCGTTTATATCAAGGCCCAGATTAGAAAGCATTGATCTCGGTATTCCGAGCCTCTCTAAAAATTACCCAAAATGGCAATACCCCATGTAAGATATTCTCTGCATCGCTAGTCTCAAGTTAACCAACCTATAAACGCTGAGCATTCAACAAAAGCGTGTGAGATGCTGACGGGATCTACAAATTTCTCGAAAGGCGTACAATTGACATGCCAAGTTTACTTAGGTGCCCCACTGGTACGGACATAGAGGGCGCGGGAGTAACATTGGTGGATTGGTTTCAGGTATCATATATGGAAATACAAAAATGGAGACATGAGTTGGGAATACTTAAGAGAAGGACAATAACCTCTTGATATCAGAACACAAATGCATCAACTACCGTCATCATGGGTTCTCTCGATTCTTCTTCTTCTTTTGATCACAGCGAGCTTGACCAAGTCTGCTCAGCCATCGAATCCATAGCCCATCGTCTAGGCTCAACAACCCAAGATGTTCAAAACGACCCAATCATCAAGGTCGCACAACCAGATGATGTTCCCTACCTCAGAAAAATAGGAACACCCGGCCAAGCCCACTCAATCAACCAAGTCCTTGAAGAAGCATTCACCGCCTTCGATCACCGGATGCGCGTCAACCATCCTCGCTTCATGGGCTTCATCCCATCTCCTACATCACCTGTAGCTTGGCTAGGAGATATAGTGGCCAGCGCGTTTAACGCACTTGGTGCTTCGAAACTTCAAGCTTCAGGTCCTGTTGTTATTGAGAAGACGCTGATCGGGTGGTTGGCGAGTAAAGTGGGTTTTCCGTCAACTGCCGGTGGGATTTGTGTTTCTGGGGGCTCAATGGCGAATTTGATGGGTATTGTGCTCGCTCGTGACAGGGTTGTGCCACGCGGTGAAACAAGCAAGGCGGTTGCTTATCTTTCGGACCAAACGCATTATTCCGTCGCCAAAGCTTTGAAATTGCTTGGATTTGATAAGGAGCAAGTTCGAAGATTGCCTGCGGATGAAAATTTCAGACTTGATCTGGAGTTGTTGGCGAAGACAATTCAGGATGATCGTAAGGCTGGATTGGTGCCGTTTCTGGTGGTTGGGACTTGTGGAACTACCAATACTGGAGCCATTGACCCTCTTGCACAAATCTCAGAGATTTGTCAGAGAGAAGATATTTGGTTACACGTTGATGGTGCGTACGGTGCATCTGCGACTCTCTCGGCTACTCGACACGAGACAGTTGATGGACTTAGGTACGCCGACAGTATGTCCTGGGATGCGCACAAATGGCTTTTCCAAACCTACAGCTGCGGTCTTTTGTTGGTCAAAGACAAAGCGAATCTTGTGAGAAGCTTTGCCAACGAGGGAGATTATCTTCGCGATGGTGTCGCGATTGAAGACGAGGAGATTCCAAACTTTTGGAACTACAGCATGGAGCTCACCCGACCCGCATCACGAGCTATGAAGTTATGGTTTACCTTGCGAGTCATTGGGGTTGAAAAGATTGGAGAAATGATAGATCACGGATTTGATCTCGCCGAGAGAGCAGAAGAGGAGTTGAGAAAATTACCAGACTGGGAGATTGTGAGTTCAGCCAGTTTGGGGGTTCTGACATTCCGATATGCACCCGAGGGAATGACAGAAGAGGAAGTCGAGGTTATCAACACTGGTGTCTCCAAAAGTCTTATCTCGAGTAATGAAGCTGGAATCTTGACTACAAAAGTTAAGGGAAAAGTGGCGCTAAGGATTTGTGCATTGAGTCCGCAATTAGCGCTGGATGACATGTCTAGCGTGATTCACTCAGCGCATGCATTAGCTGTAAAGAGCAGTACCAAGAATGGGAACGATGGAATCAAATTCTAGAAAAGGGCAGGACTAGACTAGACTAATAAACATTCATGATTATCACTTGTTTGTTTTCTTGGTGGCGACCTCGGTCTTCCGAACCTAATGAACCGAGAAAAGTCAGGTCAAGTCAAGTTAGCTCGACCTCCGAGAACCGGGCCGGATATAAACATAAACGGGCACGATTGATAAAGTTTGATTGGCGCCTAAGCTTTGGAATCAATTTTTTTTTATCGTTATCTTTATCGCACGTGTCTTTTTTCTTTCCTCTTTTCTTCTTTATGCGGGTGGATAACGCGTCTCCAGACCAATTCACACCGGCAGATAAGTCCACATTTGCGTCACCGCCAACTTTAGATTGTAGACTAATTACCTAAACTATAGCGATTGTACCTTTTTTTTCATGCTCATTGTACCTCATTCTTATCTGTTATCAGCTAATGTGGCGCTAAAATTTGATGATTTCCACATCCTTCCACGGATGGACCAACCCCTGATGGAACGGCATGGTATGGAGGGTCTAGTCTCCACCTACCTTGCTTTTCCTGAGACTTCTTAATCACGTCGTCTCCTCTAAAAACCTTCTTCTTTCTTTTCCTCTCTCTCTCCAGATTCAATCAGCAATCAACAAAACCATCAAAATGTCTTCCGCCTTTGTTCAGCGCCCTGCTCCCGAGTTCTCGGCTACTACCCTCTTCCCTGGAGGCGAGTTCCGTGACATCAAGCTCTCTGACTTCAAGGGACAGTGGTATGTTTTGTTTTCCTCTCATCTCAAAACACCTTGATGGTTAGCTAACAATCGTGTCAAAAGGGTCGTCCTTCTCTTCTACCCCATGGACTTCACCTTCGTCTGCCCTACCGAGATCATCCAGTACAACAACGCCCTCGACCGCTTCCGCGAGATCAACACCACCGTCCTCGGTGTCTCCACCGACTCCCACTTCACCCATCTCGCCTGGGTTGAGAAGCCCCGCAAGCAGGGTGGTCTCGGTCCTGATCTGGAGCTCCCCCTCATCGCCGACAAGTCCACCAAGATCTCTCGCGACTACGGTGTCCTGATTGAGGACGAGGGTATCGCTCTCCGCGGTCTCTTCATCATCGACCCCAAGGGTGTTCTCCGCCAGATCACCGTTAACGATCTCCCCGTCGGCCGCGACGTCGAGGAGACCATCCGTCTCGTCAAGGCCTTCCAGTTCACCGACGAGTACGGTGAGGTTTGCCCTGCTGGATGGCAGGAGGGTGGAAAGACCATGAAGGCTGATCCCAAGGGAAGCCTGGAGTACTTTTCTGCTCAGGGAGATGGTGAGTCCCGGAAGCGACCCAGGACTGAATAAGGACTGGACCATTCGTGGACGATTTTGTTTGACTAAGATTTGTAATATTACAGGAGCTAAGGCATAGATGTTAGATTCCAATGAGACTCGAATTCCTATCAACACCCGCACTCAGTAAAGACACTACACGAAATAAGAAATACACATATGACGAGCGATGGAAACGACTATGGGAGGCGAATACATACTTGGGTCGTCTTTGATGAAGATACGATTTAAAAAAAAAAAGGTAGACTTGGACTTAGATTTAGACTATAGACATTCCTTGAACAATGTATATTGATTGACGACACAATTGACTGCATCGCGTTTCAACACTGTGATAACCAACATCCCTGTCAATTTGGGTCAACACGCGTTTTACCCCAACAAACTCAAATCCATCACCCCAGTTACAAAGACCCATGTCCGTTTAACACCATCTATTGCCGTTCACAAGCTCACGAAAATAATGGCCGTAAATTCACGATCGCTCAAATGAGTGCACATATGTATGCTCCACGTTCTCGGCACTCTGTTCAAAATATTATCAAGTTGACGTGTGGCAATCTCAAACAATCACTTGGTATAATCATCTGAGTTTCCCTGTCAACAAGCGAAAACTATAGGGTAAGCTTCGTCTTTTTTAACATAGTACAACATGAAACATGCTACGAAGGAGCCTTTTGTACCAGCCCAATTGTCTAGTGTTCATCCAAAGTGAGTTAACACTAAGGCACTCAAAACAAGAAATACCGAAGCAGTAGGGCCAGATTTCCACAAGGATCCCAGTCCAGTCGCAAAGGAGGTCCAAACATTTGATCACAACCATCAAGCATCATTTTACGATAGCTTATGCCAAATTTGCCTTTAGGCCTGGGAAGGAAATACAAACGTTTCTTGATTTCCTCTCTGTCCATCTTTGGTGCGTGTCGTAGATAGCCTTTTCCCCACCGAACCCATTTCGCTGTGTCTTCGTAGTTAAAAGGCCTGTAGTTGACGGGAACAGACGAATTCCCAGCGTCAAGGTCCATAATCTATCTGTCGGCCTCAGAAAATAACTCTCTGAGAAAAAGATTATCCAAGACAGACATGAGTTCGATCTATGTGAAAATGGACAAAAAATCTCGATAGAACTTGTTACCACGTAGTTCGAATCACCTGATCTTGGGATGGTACTTGAGGAAGAGGATAAGATCATCTGCTTTGAATGAAAACCCACCAAGAGAAATTTTCATCAAATGAGGGAGACTGATTTATTGCCCAATGTAGGTGCATTGATCTTCTGTAGGTAGGAAGAACTTATGGAGAGCCAACGATGTAAGATTTGGCATCAGACTGGGCAGAGTTCCAACGGTCGCGAGCTCAGACGGACGCCTTGATGTATTAGCCCAGGATTCAGTACGCTCCCCGTAAGCTTCGCGATAGAGATGCTCTGTTTCCTCGTCTTCTGGCCCCCAATAAGATCGTCTTCCAATAATTAAGCGTGATGAGAAGCTTATAGCAAAAGACTTAATGTTCTTTCTTACATGCTTTTGCAAAAGCGTCCATGTCGAGTGTCTCCATGTGCTTTGGATCTCTGCGGGCTGGAGATTGCATTGCTCGGTGTCGTGGAATACGTTTAGGGAATCGAGCTGAAGGCTACTTCGTGATATAGCAGAGGCAGTGATCTCGAATATCCAACATGCTACGATCCATACAGCAGGATAGGTTGGTTTGAACCAGTTCTCCCAGTGGAAGCTAGAATAGTCTCCGCGATGGCAACACGAGGTTCGGCCCATGATGATACGAGCATCTAGGTCGATACTCAAGAGAGACGAAGACTTCAGGATATCAGAAAACAAGTCAGCAAGTTGACTGAATTCCGTGCTCATGCCTTGCTCAATCCGATCCTGCATCCAAGAAAGATCATCTTGGGCCTGCTCAATTTCTTGACTGGTACAGGGAACGCTCCTCCTGCGAAGAGGTTCGAGGACACACTTATATCTTATCTCCCGATCGTCATCCAATTCGCCCAGCAAACGCATCCATGCGTCGCGTACCACGACAAGGTGCTTGAGACACGGTCCAAGCGGAGGTCGCTTAGCAGAGCGATCTTGTCCCGACATTTTGAGACCAAAAGACAATTCTCATAACAATACAAAGTAGATGCGGGGAAGAAACAAGAAGAAATGATTTCTAAACGGACCAACAGTAGAAATATGCATCGTAAAGTGGCGTTGAGAAAAATCCCTATCACAAGGATGGACAAGTTACTCAAAGTGGTCTAATGGACGCACAATCGAGGTTATGGAACGCCGACCTTTTCCTATTCTATTATCGCGAATACTTCCATCTTAACAATTTTTTACTGTTGGATTTCTTACTGAGGACTGTTACACAACCAAGGACAGATGGTGATAGTGCTGGGTGTTAGTACGGGAACACGATAAGATAAGGCGCACTATGCCAAGCACTTCAAGATAAGATACGCTCTGCCAAGCATCTTAGGAGAGTGAAGCGGAACAATAACACGCCAAGCATATAATGATCAAGCATATGCCGGCAAAGTTCAAACTCGCAAGAGTCGCAGCATACGAACTCCAAAAAAGAAAAAAACATCAGCTCATGATCGTGGATCCTAACCAATATTTATTTTACGTCAATCTCATACCCTTGAGATTCGCGATACAAGACCTTTTTCGGGGGTTTATTCAGCTCTTGTTTCAGGATACTCAAGATGAGACTTGACAGCTTGTTCCCAAAACAATGGTGAAGTTAAAGGCCCTCATCTCATCTCTATCTTTCTTATATAAATGCCTGATTTTTGTAGATGTAGGTACAAGGCTGAAACGAAGAAACGGGGTCTCCAAGGCCGGGACCTTGGTCTTCCGCTGCAGGAAACAACCCGGCCAGGGGCCGCCAAGAACCTCCATGATACCCAATGCGACGGTTTCACGACAGGGGTCTTTAGCCAGGGGTTTATGGAGTTTAACATTATATGCTTCTTAAGCTTATCTCGTCTTATACTAAGAGTGAGGTCATGTTTTAGATGCTCACTGCCGAGACAGTGTAGTAGTCGATAAACCTTGCCATTGTAACATACCCCTTGCGGCCTGCTTAGTTCCCGGGTCTCGCAAGAATGGATGAATCATGAGAATCTGGGGCGGATTGTCCAAGCCGAACGGCAGCCACGTCTCATAGTATTACTCCCTGTAGCAGGGATATACGCATGTCAAAACATTCACGTAGGTAGCCAAGACGAAGAAAAACCTCGCTTTTTCCGCCACCTGCCTTTTTTCTATCCTTCTTCCCTTTTACACTCTCTTTTTGTTCGCTCTTATCCGCCTGGAGCGTGTTTGTTTTAATCTTGATCACGATTCAATTCTCAATTTGTCGTTTTTTGTTTCTCTTAATTTTATTGCACTGCCGTTCCTTTCTACCAACTTATATCGCGAGCTGGCATCGCTGAGTCGACTTTCCTTTTCCTTTTTCTAATCTCTTATCCTTAATACAACCACCAAAGGTCTTGCTTCTAGGCTGGTTCCGACAATGCATCTATCAACATTCCTTTCCTTTGCCGGACTGGCAACGGCTTCACCTTCGTTCCTCAAGCCTGCGTTGTTCAAGAGAAACCCTCCAGCCGAGGCGGCTCCGGCATGTGAGCCTGTCACTGAGACTGTCCACGAGACTGTCCACGAGACTGTGCATGTTACGATACCGGGAGAGGTTGTTCATGAGACTGAGACGGTTCACCAGACTGTTCATGTCACGTTACCTGGTGAAGTAATTCACCAGACAGAGACAGTTCACCAAACAGTTACAGAGACTCAGCATGTTGAAGTTGAGAAGCCAGTTACAGTTGTCGAGACATCGGTCGTGCACCAGACAATAGAGCAACCAGTTACAGTTGTTGAGACTTCAGTGGTTCACCAAACAGTCGAAGTCGAGAAGCCCATCACAGTCGTCGAGACAGTCCACCAAACGATCGAACAGCCAGTTACTGTCATCCACACTCAACCGGTTGAGGTTGAGAAGCCTGTTACAGTTGTTGAGACCTCGGTTGTCCATCAGACAGTCGAGCAACCTATCACACTGGTTCATACATCCGTGGTCGAGGTGCCAGTTGAGAAACCCGTCACCGTTGTTGAGACCATCCACCAAACAATTGCACAGCCTGTTACAGTTGTTGAGACTTCTGTCGTTCACCAGACCATTGAACAACCTGTTACCGTTATTCACACCCAACCGGTTGAAGTTGAGAAGCCTGTTACGGTCGTTGAGACGTCTGTGGTTCATCAAACTGTTGAGCAGCCAGTGACACTTGTCCACACTCAGGTCGTTGAGGTTCCAGTTGAGAAACCTGTCACTGTTGTTGAGACATCCGTTGTCCATCAGACAATTGAGCAGCCTGTTACTGTTATTCACACTCAACCAGTTGAAGTGGAGAAGCCAGTCACCGTCATCCACACATCCGTTGTTGAAGTCCCCGTTCAGCAGATCCACACCGTTGAGGTTCCTGTCGAGAAACCTGTTCACGTTTCTGTACCCGTCACAGTCGTTCACACCCAGGTTGTCGAAGTACCTGTCCAACAGATTCATACCGTCGAGGTACCAGTCGAGAAGACAGTCGAGGTTCCCGTTCAGCAGATTCACACTGTTGAAGTACCCGTTGAGAAGCAAGTCGAAGTCCCTGTCACGGTTGTTCACACACAGACCGTGGAGAAGCCTGTTCCTCAAGTTCATACCGTTGAAGTCGAGAAGCCTGTTCACGTTACTGTCATCCACACGGTTACAGAGCATGTCGCTACACCACCGACTCATGCTCCAGTTGTTGAAGCGCCTCAAGAGCATCCCGTGGTTGTCATTGAGCAGCCAGCTCATGAGACTCCAGTCCATGCCGCTCCACCAACCCACGAAGCTCCAATTCACGAAGCTCCAGTTCAAGAAGCCCCACCAGCTCATGAGGCAGCACCGCCAGCGCACGAGACTGTTGTCGTAGAAGAGCCCGTCGCAGCGCCTCATGAGACGGTCGTAGCCGAACACCCAGCTGCACCAGCACCGGCACCACCAGCTCATGAAACTCCTGTTGCAGTCGAGCACCCAGCAGCTCCCGTGGCAGAAGTCCCCGCAACCCATGAAACACCTGTCGCTGTTGAACATCCCGCTGCAGCACCAGCAACCCACGAAACGCCCGCTGTCATGGCTCACTCCGAGTCCTCTTCTGACTTCAAAGAAATTCACGAAGGAGCCGGCGAGATGAGCATCGACGAAGCCAAGAAGCATCCACCTCAACTTTCAGAGGAGGATTCAAAGCCAATTCCCTCTCTTCTACCCAACGGTGGTGTGACTAATGCGACAGTTGCACCTACATATCCTGGACGACGAGCTATTGTTCGCAGGTGGTAAATAGAGTAGAACCTTTTACTTAGAAGACTCATGATAGTTTAAAACTTGGGGGTTGGTGGATGATAAAGGATACAGGCAAATTAATAATGATCTGGACTTGGTTGGCCTGGGATAAATCTTGGATAAGGATAAATGACTATAAATTGACATAAAAATTTCCAAGGTTGCATAATTCTATACGTGAGGCCTCCAAAAGTAGTGTGTTGACGTCGTCATATCCATGCCTATAGCCAAGACTTGAAGGTCTCAATATGATATTCTTTCCTTCTCGATAATACAACCGAGCCGTATGATCTACCTTGATTCTAAAGATAGAAACATCCGGACTTGAAATTTGTAAATGCAAATCTTGTAAGTAACTTGGTCTTTCATTTCGTCACCCGATTCTGGCGCACGATGAAGAAACAAATCAATTCAATGTACCAAATGAGTGTAGATAGCTATTTGCCACGCTGATAGTCAATGAATGCAGAAGGCCACTCTATTTCGAACAACGTATTTTCCAGGTAGAGTTCCAGCCCCCACTCGTTGAGTCCCGCCAGTTGACGATGGCTTTAGTCGCACCAAGAGGACATAGTGCCTGCTATCTGGACCAGGTGAGCCTTCTCGCCCCCTCTCAAGAACTACGCACTAAACCTACGTAAGCTTCCATTGGCCCCAGTAGCTCCCATCAATGTTAAGTTGGCCAAGCTTGTCGGATTGGAAGTTCTTCATGGTAACTTTCTGGCCGCCGACAGTCCAGTTGTCGATTTCCAAATCCATCGTCACACCTGACTGCTTCGCAACAATACTCTGGCCAATACCAATGTCGTTTGTCTGCAGACCATCGGGAAATGCAACATTCTTGATAAGAAAATTCTTGTAGCTTTGCAACGGGGTGATTCGCAAAAGACCAGGGCATGGCCCTTCGCAAACAATGTTGGAGATTGTGGCACTGATCGATTTGCTTGGGTCGGCGGACTTACCATTCATGTAGAATGGTGATGCACCAATGATTGCTGACGGCACAACCGTTTCGGATTTGTAGTAGCGAGTGTGGATGACGTTGAGGGTATCAATGTTGATGTTGTTAAGGTTCCTGGTATCCCAACCCATTTGAATAATAGGGTCATTGTGACATTTCCATATAGTTGCGCGGGAGACTGACACACCGGAATAGTACATTTTTATCCCATCATCGTTGACATGATAGAAGACGTCGTGGACCACACTATTTGGGTAGATGGCTGGCCCATCGGTCTGAAAAAAGTACGCTCCAACTTGCTTATAGTCGGCAATCTCAGATGTTATATCAGAGTTGCCGTTGAAATCCATTGTATTGAACGGCGGAGCCGCGACCGTTGGGCCTTGGCAAGTCCACTTTTGTCCTTTGTTGATGCTGTTATGCCACCACATCCTCAAGCCATACTGGTCACTCTTTTCGGCAACGTAACCTCTGGCGGCATTGGCCTGGTAGACATAGTTCTCACCAGAAAGAACACCAAACCCAGTAGCATAAAAGTTTTGCTTAGTAAAGTATTCAATGGCGCCCTTCACATAAGATCCCGGTGCAAAATACACCCAGTATGTGTTAGGTGACAGACGAATGTGGTTCGAACCCAGCTTGCCGGAACTACCTTTTTGATCTTGGTTCATGTAGTAAACTCCAGGCGGGAAGTACAAAATTGGTTTGTCACCCCAGTCACCGTTGTTGATAGGACCGGGCTTCATTGTTTGTGTGTTGCTTGACGACATTTGAGGCTTCTTGTCTGAAGGTAACGGTGGACTGGCGAAAATTGCAAGAGCATTGAGCGGCTCTCTGCCAACGACACTGCCCCCCGAGGTAACGTATTGATTACCATCGGAGCGGAACGTGTATAGGTCCGAGTTGAACTCGACCGACATCTGTCGTCCGTTGTTGTCCTGTGGAACCCGTATAATGAGGCCACCGTCGCCGGACTGAGAAAGCTTGTATGAGATAGAAACAGGACGTATGATGACGTCGTTGGACTTGAGAGCAGTCCCGTCTCTCCGCTTGATCTTGACATCAACGTCTTGACTGTATTCGAACTGCGACCAGGCCATGTTGAGGCCGATCTGTGGTTCAATAGTGATGCCATCGTCAACGTTGTCTCCCAAACTGTTGCTGTTTGGTGTATCTGTTGGTGCATAGATACGACCGTTGCCGTTTCGAGGGATGGCTTCGTAGACGAAAGAATCATAGAACTGATTCGCACCAGCCACGCTGACTTGTACAGTGTACTGGTGTGACTGACGCACATTGTTTGGCTTCACAGGAGAGTCTGTGTTGATCTCTCCTTCAGAGTGCCACCATGTGCAGAAGTCGGAGTCACAATGGGCTCTGCTATCACGTGCATGGTGATTAGAAGGGGCAGCCACGACCACGGGAATGAGAAGAGTTGCGACAAGCACAAGGCCCCGCATTGTGTTTATGAAGATGAAAGAATGAAATGGAGTGTGTGTGATGGCTTGCTTGTGTTGGGCAAGATGGTTTGCTACAACCAACAGGAATATTCCATCTATATATACTATACTCAGTACCGCCTCCAGAAATCATTAGGGATAACTCTGCTATCCAGCGCTACTGAAAGAACGATGAGAGTCCTTCAAAACCTGGCACTACTCGTTTCAATCCCCGCACTTGTTCAAACCCTTTGCAGTAATACGCCGCGACTAGAGGATCATGACCGGGGTTTTCGCGGGGTAAAATCCGGGGGAGGGTAAGCTAGGTTTCCGATCTATTGTGACTTGGCCAATTTCGTGACGATCCCTGAGCGACTACATAAGATCAGATGTTTAGGTGTGACCTGCCCCAACTGGCAATTGGCCGGTGTATCCACTAGCATATGAAGTTATTACAGTTCCATGGGTTGTATCGTACGAGTGCAAGAAGGCATCCCATCATTCAGGCAGCCTATCGGGCCTTCATGGCGGGACATCCAAGTGAAGAATATCCAAGGTGCCGCTCGGCACCAATGGCAGGGTTCAAGAACCAGCCGCCCTGAAGTCCCCAAGAGGAAAATACCCGTCGATCAACTAGGGGGTATGAATAGTTACATGTCTGCGGGTTCAAGTCCCTCCCATCAATTGGGATTCTGGACCACTGATGATAGATTTGAGTGAGGTTTGAAACAGGGCAACGTCTTTAAGATATGCTACCTATATACCGCATGCTACCGCTCTTTACTTTTTCATACCAGCAAGAAACCTCGAACTTGATCTTTATAAACTATTACTCAAGATGAAGTTCGCACCACCAGTTTGGACTAGGCAGAGACGTGGATGGTGGATGAATTACTTGCCCTGTAGATTCAATCTTTCGTTCTTTACTCTCTTTTGAATATTCTTTTAAACGATGGGGTTGGACGGTAAGCAGACGTGGACCAGAAAGTAGTGGCTAGAGATCCTCGTAGAAATAGTTTCAGCTGCAATAGTAAAGTTTCAGCTCAACTACGGACCACAAATATCGCTGGACCGAAATTCATTGATTTGATATGACACAGAGGCTGATATAGCAAGCTACCTTTTATCAAGAGTTTGAGTTAATTATAGAATTAAAAAAAAGTCTTAAGTAAGAACAACTTTAAGCCTCTAACTAAAAGAAGGGTCAGCGGCTTTCTAAATAGCTAAATTCAATACAACTAGGTTCATCAAGAGTGTCTGATCGGTGGAAGATAAGGAGTGCACGTGATGAGAACGCTAGGGTCGTAACAAAAGGGACAAAGTAGAAATAAAAACGCATGTAAAAAGATCATAAAAATATACAATAATTTAAAAACTAAAAAATAGGCCTCCTCTAGACATTCCGCGCAGGATCTTGCTGTATGTCTCCAGAACAAACATTTTCCTTATTTCCACTTTCAACATGCTTCTTTAGCTTGAACATATCTGTAAGGAACTTCCACCTTCTCCTTTTCACTTTTAGCATCGCAACCCCACTGAGCTTCCCCTTCATACAATTATAGCCAGTTGCATCTCCTAGTAGAGTTGACATGAGATAACCCCGTTGTTGCCAAAGTGCCTCAAGGCGTTCTGCTTTATAAAGTAATACGAGGGTGATAACCAAGGCACCAATTGCCGTTGCTATCATGTAGCCCAGGATCAGCTTCTCTGGAGTACTATTCATGCTGTACATTCCTGTTGCGAAACCCAAAGGAAGGAAGACGACTGTGACATAGGTAAAACGTTGAATATCATCAGCACGGCGCTGGTCGAGATCAGTACGCATTGAGTCTAGAGTCTTCGAGAGCGATTCGATGTGATTCGAAATCTTTGAGTGAGTACGCTTGAGATCCTCGATTAGATGATTGTTTGAAGTAGTTTGCTTGGATACCTTGCTTTGATATCTGCTCTCGTCACTGAAGCTCCATCGTGGTCTTTCGGTCCCTCTGTCTTTTTCCCTATTCTGCCATAAGTCGATTGTGGCCAAATTCTCGGCAAGGTCGCTGTGTAGGATGCTCAAAACCTCTTGAACTTGCTTATACGTTCTGCTGGTATTGGCGAAGTTACGGTAATCCAATTTCTGCGTAGCATCTTCCCTGTTATTGTTTCTTCCTCGTGTGATTTCCACTGCCTCCTTCAAGATCTTCAATGATCCACTTTGCATCTGGCCGAGGATTCGATCGAACAAACGCAACTCCAAGACCCTGCGCTGTTTCCATGCTGGCTTTTTTCCGTCGAGCTCGACGGGACTTTCCTCTCCTGTCATCAAGTATTGAACATCAACATGTTCCAGCTGCAGCCCAGATTCAAGGAATCGACAAGTCCAGTAACGGTCGAAGAAGTCACCCTCGAACTGAAAGCTCATCATGGCCCTAACCAGCGACAAGTTGTTTCTAGGGGTAGCTGGAAACGGCACCGAACGCATCTCGTCCTGCCCGCCTCCGTTTCTGATTTTCCGCTTGACGACATCTGTAGCCTCCAGAGTGTAGAAGGATAAATGCAGCTCAGTTGTCCAGGTGTTGAGAAGAGGTACAGGATCATCATAGAAAAGCTTCTCAAAAGACTGATGTCGATCATGCAATGACGATACTCTGTGAGGTGTTGAATCAGACTGTAAAGACGACTCAGAGATCTTCTTAGGCCACGTGTAGGCGCAAGCTTCATTCAAAGATGGCTCCTCGGACCTGAACCACCATAATCTCTTCTTTGCATGCTCCGGTGTTCTTCCACGTTTCATAAAGGTTACGACACCTTTTGTATCTTCAACCTGGTTCGTGAATCCATTGAGAGGGGATGAGCCATCCCAATGACTAGAATGACTAGATTTTGGTATGTCAATGACATCGATTCTAAGCGGTGGCGAGACGTCGTTGTGAGAAGCATTATCAATAGACACATTCTCGGTATCCTTGAAAAAGAATCGTGGCTCGTTGTAGAGCCACTCATCATAAAGTTCCACTATGTTCTCCTGGAACACGGCATTATTGAATGGAAAGGTGTGTTTCATCGTACCCAATGGATTAGTTGATCCTATGATATCGCTGCTGCCACGTGCCCCAAGGACTTGTTCTAAGAGTGCCATGAGCTCGGTAGTTCGAGGTTGTAAGGAAATCTGATCCTTCATAGGATCGCCCCCCTCCTTGACTTCTTTTTGGGAATTGTCTTTTGAGAGGGCATGGTCTTGAAATCGAGGGTGATACATCCATAAGAGAAGTGGTATTTCAAATACCACGCTCCAATAGGTGTCACGATTGAGCTCATCGTCATAAAGAGTTGGCTCTTGAACTTCATCCAAGGCCCCAGGAAAGAGCCCGTTTGGTGAGGAGCTCTGCAACAAAATTGTCGTGGCGTTCGAAAGCATGTCTTGCACAGGGAGTTGGTTTGTGCGTTTTTTGTGGCTAGCCAGAATGATAGCCAAGACAAATCTCAACGGATGCTGCCAACTAGAGTCATCATTATCATCGAGCCTCATCTGGATGTCTATAGTCCTCTTCCAGATATCTATCTTGTTGTCCAATTCATCCCCGGGCTCTTGTGTATTAGGTTTGTCAAATAGCCCGAGGCTCATAGCATGAAACAGTGATGTGTCTTTAGCCCGGAGAAGGAAGCGGCTATGCGCAGGACTTCTAGAAAGCGCCAACATCCGCTGCTTGGTGATGGGGTTCTCGACAGTAAAGCGTCTGATGATGTTCTGCTGAATCAAGGTTGAAGAATACATCTTGGGTTTGTTTTTGCTGTTCCCACGTTTCTGTTCGGCCTGACCTTTTTCCTCGTCTGCTGGATGGACTTGTAATCGAGACTTCAATCCCCACTTCTCGAGACCCTTGATTGCCCTCCAGATTATTGCATGATCCGTCAAGTAGAAATTTTGAAATGGCTCGTCCTTGAAACGAGGGAATGCACCCATGCCCTTCTTGTTGATCTTGTGAAGGTCTTTTACCCAGCAGTCAACAATTTTCCCAATATTTTCGTTTGACGGACCCAGTTTCTTGTACTGCTCAGAGAAGCCTGTCGAGTTGACCAGTTTCCCACATTGTTCCGAGAAGTCTGTAAGCTTGATGATGTGAAACGGGGTGTCGATAAGAGACTTTCCAGGCAGGTATTCGTTGGTCTTCCAATCTTTGATTTCGCTGCCATTGATCCAGTAGTGGGGAGCAAAGAAATCTTCGGATGTTTCTACTATCTCAAATAGCCATCTCAAGTGGCCTAGACAAGTCTTAAGGATTCTGAACCTACTTCTGCAGAGATATGGTAAATCACTAGAAGCCTCATTCGAAGTTTCACACTTGCAACCTTCTGAATGCTGACGATTCAGGTGGCTCAGAGCCTGTAACAGAAACTGAAAGCAGTAGCTATGGTTGTTAGATGGCCAGTCAAAGAGATCAATTGGCATACTCACAAACTTGCAGCTGTAGCGACCCGGTGACCATCAAGATCACCACAAGTGAGAGCAATTGCCTGGATCTCGTTGGGACGAGAACGGGTTACAGGAATGCTGCACACGGAAAGATTGTATTCCAAGTTCCTTCTCAAACAGAAGTCAACATCGGGGTCTGTCGAGAACACGTATTTTTGCTCCTCTTTACGTTGTAGTTCGTTCATGACATATTGAAACTGCTGCAAAGACACTGGCCTTGTACTAGGTTCCTCTTCCCAAGGTATTATGTCGAGTTTGAATGCAACGATAAGTGAGAATGACTTTTTTTCTTCGATACTCGTCACACACTCGTGATCCAGATCTAACTCATAGTGGTTTATGTCGTTCTTTTTGAACTTGAAAAGCTGGTTATCAGAGTAAATAGATGTGAATAATCCAATCGCTTCGCTCCCGGTAGGTTCAAGGCGATGACGCCTAATCATGAAATCCGAGTCCGGAGATAGATCGGTCCTGTAGTATAATGTGTCGGTATCTTTGTCCCCGTTGAACTGGTGGGGGTATTTCACAAAGTCAAGTTCTCGTATAAGGCAGTCTGCTTCGAACTCCACTTTGAGAATTCTTTCGAACGCCATCTCTTCTTTCCAAGTAAACTTAGCAGCCAGAAAAACAATACCACCATGGATGAGATACTGTCGCTCTGCACTGATCCCCATATTGGACTCCGAAACGAAACTTGGCCAGCGATCATGCACAAAATCAGGAATAGGGAGGGAATCGCTGTCCACTGACAAGTTCCAGAAAGGTTCAATAGATCCATCTTTGTATGCATATGTAGCTCTTGAGTGGAGCTCTTCAAGACGAGACTGGACCCAGTACGGTTCGTCTATCGACCCTGAATCGACACAAAAGCCAGTTTGGTACTTGCTTTCTGCAAAGTATCGACTGATTTGAAGCAGGCCCAAAGGGCTAACAGTCGCCGTGACACCATCGTCTCCGAAGGAATAAAATGTACTCCGACGGTCCGCCTGCTGAATGCATTGTTTAGTGGAGGGCGAAGGTAGAGGTGGTAGATCGTTAGGCATAATAACGAAAATGAATGACTTTGTTGCTTAATTAATAGGCAATACAGTCGAGAGGTAATTCGAGAAACGTGGCATCGTTTCTTCTTTGTACTGGACAGGGTATTTAAGTATTTCTAGGAAAGCTTGCTTTAAGGTGGCCTGTCTACCCTGGCAATATGTGGCTTACACATCAGAGCTGTACTGTTGTTTTTGGAGGGGTGGACTGCCTATCTTGACTTTTCAGCTCCGCAATTCTTGACTCTTTGCATCCGGTCAGATGATCCGACCGTTCTAATAATTTAATTCAAGTCGTAATTCAAGTCTAAAAAAGCAGTATTTCCCGTACTCTTCCCTACTTTTATTAGCTATGTTTAATTATTAATCTATATAAATAAACTAAAAGAGGCTTTCCTTGCCTTTTTGGATTTGAATTACAACTTGAATTGAATTATTAGATCCTTTAGTTAGATTATTCTTAACACATCACTACCTTTCCAGGTCATACGTGTCTTACTACCCCGCCTTTCTTGGTGCTCAATCCAAGACGGAGTTAGTGGCTTCCGGGGGTTACACAGAATAACTTAAGGATAACTGCAGTAGCACAAGTAGGCATAACCTGCTATCTATTTTGCATGGGGATTGAAAATATGCACTTCCTATCTCTACCCGGCCCGGCCGTGCAGCTACAATCGTATTTTGACAAATTATAATCTAGCTTTGCTTTTTCCAGGAGGGAGAAGTAACATTCCTTAGGCAAGACATTGTCACAGTACAGTCTACTCTTTGTGTTTTAAAGTGATCATCCCAAATGATATGCAGTTAGCTGCTCCTCAAGCTCCCTCGCCCCCACACCTTGCCTTTTATTACATTTTATTTTCTTATAAACAAACACACCTCCGTTCGTCCGGTAAGGCTGACGTATCATTTTCATTGGTTGCTTTCTCGTAATCGAGCGACCAACAGCCGGCTGATAGAAGGCCTCATTGTACTAAAGACCTTCTTCATTCTCACATTAGCAAACACTGCCGATCTGAGTTTAGGGCAGTGGCTGTTGAACTATAGGTCGACTGATCCTTAATTAATTAAGGTAATCTATATCTAGCTTCCCCTTTTTTAAACATAGATCTAAGCTATATTT